>MQRK01250639.1:0-20954 GCA_001938485.1 Girardia tigrina
TCTTTCAACACATTTAAATAATTTTCACTTCTCATGGTGGTGTTTGGAGGCAAGAACCACAAAAGCACTTAATGTGTAGAAAATGTGAAAGTCAACAGACTTTTGTCCACAGCTGTATAATATATATGCCATATCATATATTGGAAATAAAGTAGAATGTCATATCAGTATTTATAAGTCTGTTTTTACACATAATCATTCTGGTCGAAAAGAAAACAAAGAAAAGTTTGTTAATAAAATAAAGGTGATGAAGTCATCCAAGGCTCTTTTAGTATCTCCTTGGTTTCGGAAACATTTTTTGAGAAGGAACTGGCTGAAATGTTTGAAAAGGTGATAGTCTATAGAAGAAAGGTCTGATATGTATGGTGGATGAGGCAAAGTTTCATATCCCAGTTCGTTTAACTTCAGCATAGTCTTTCTTGCAACATGTGGACAAGCGTTGTCATGCAGAAGAATTGGCCCCTTTCTATTGAGTAATTTCGGCCGTTTTTTTGTAGTTCATGGTGCATTTTGTCAATTTACTGACAATACGTTTCCGCTATAATTTTTTTGCCTTGTTTTAGGAAGCTGTAATGGATTAAACCGTGTGCGGACCCCCAAACAGTTACCATGACTTTTATATAACTAATTTAACTAATATATATATAACTTATATACAAATATAACTTATACTTGTAGTGATAAAACCTTTTTATTGTATAAAACAAATACAAATGATTTTATTTATATTTACATAGAGATACCACTATGTTTCGCTTCTATTACTGAGGTATTCATATATACATAATTAATTTTACTTTCGTTTGACATGTTGGATGTTTTACAATATTTAGTACAATAAATTTCAAATATTCGCAATTAATAAAAAATACGTTATACAATTTTATTACGAAATATTGAAGGAAATAAAAATATGTTTGGTTAACAATATTGAACACTAGATTATTCCTATCCAAGAAAAATATGTTGAAAAACCAATTTTACACATTCATACCTCATGAGAACTCAGCTTGTTCCTAATCCAAACAAGAGCATATTCATCTCTCTGTGTTCTTCTTTAATTCTTGATTAACAAACAGTTATATTCTACTGCCGTTGCTATAAATATATAACTGTTGAAATAATTATATAATATTCTTACAGGGTGTGTCATAAGTCCCTACGAGTTCAATGTGACTAAAATATGGGAATCTATGTTATTAGATAATTTGAATAATTAATTATGTACTTGTAAATTAATAGATTAATAATAAATTGTAATTTAGTAATTTATTGTAAACCTTAAACCTTGGTTTATATGCATTATTTCGTCATGATTTCATCATATAATTAATTCGAATTAACTTTTGCAAAATGACTGATAGCAGTCCTTACTCCTTGGAATATCGTTTAATGGCTGCATTCTGGTACCACAAATATGGTAGTACTGTGACTTGAGTGAAGAATATGAAGAGAAAATAAAGGAAAAAAATTGAAGGTAAGCCTCCAGATACCAGAGTTATTTAGACATTTGAAGAAAAGTTATTTCAGACAGGTTCCATTTCGGATTTACCTCGAGGTGGGCGTCCCAGGGAACGAGGTGATGAACAATACAATGTGGAACAGTCATTACAAACTAAACCATGTTTGTCTATACGGCAGCGAGCTGAAGAACTGGATATCCCTACAAAGACACTTTACCACATAATAAAAGAAGATCTGGGTTACAAGTGCTGGAGGCCAACGAAGGTGCAGTACCTCAGTGAGGAAGACCATTTTACTCGTGTGCAGTGTTGCCAGCAGATCTTGGCGAAATATGACACAAGACGCAATAAACATTTCTTCACAGATGAATGTGCCGTGTACGCTGAAGGTCGATGTCAAATTATGATGTCGTTTTGGTCCAAGAAAAACCCTTATTTTTGGGAACAAGTGCAGCAGTACCCACCATCTGTAATGGTTTGGGCTGCCATTTCAGCTTCACATTTGATTGGAACGTTCTTCATACATGGATCTGTTACATCTGCGTCTTACATCAACATGCTAAAGTCAAAATTCATTCCTGCTTTACAACGTAAAGGCATTCTCTTGTCCTCTAACTTCCAGCAGGATGGCGCGCCTGCTCAATCGGCTCACGCAACAAAAGACTTCCTTCAGCAGACTTCTCAAACTCAGACTTCTCAAAAAAGACATTCTCAAACCAAAGATATTGGCTCACAAAGCTGCCAATGTCGACGAGCTGAAATCAGCTATTTCAGCTGCATTTCTTGACTTCCCTTGAAATCTACTTGAAGGAATCAATTCGCGTACCTTCCGGCGTCTCCACCTTTGTGTTGTACATGACGGTTTACAGGTAGAGCAATATGACATTTGATTCCTGCGATCATGTGGAGTTCAATAAAAGTTTTAACTTATTGCATTAAGTTGTTCTACTCGTACGGACTTATGACACACCCTGTAAAAGTTTTATTAAAAACAAAGCTTACAGATTTTAAAATATATTTTTATATAAAGCATCAGATCAGAGACAAAATTTTGATATAATTGTAATAAATATGTGTTTTTATGCAAAATAACGATATGCAATCAATTGCTTGAAATAATGCAAAATTAAAACTTTCAAAGTTTGGTTGACACTGCCGCTTGAGCATTGATTTTAGGACAACTTGACCTAATTAACAATGCTTTCTCCAAATTACTGTAAATTTTTTTCACTTAATTTTGAAACTCTTCAAGATTTTATGTAAAAATTTTAAGTGTTATTTGGGGAATGTTAAATATAGTATTAATAATTATGTTATGCTTTGTTTTTACCCTGACGTTTAGACCCAACCTGTTTTTTACACAAAAAAATCATTTAATTTTGGAGAACAAGACATCTTGTCACCAGGCGTGAAGATGTCAGCTTTTTTAACGCTAGGACAATTAGACCCAGAAACATATATCAGCATTTTAAGTTAATTTACCATATGTTTTAAATAAAATAAACTTTCTTTGAACGTCTCTCATCAACTGTTTTAAGCGGAATTTAACAGCTGTTCATCAAAATGTACGGCAGTTTATTGAAGGTATAAATTTCGAGCACTTTGTTTCAACAGTAGATGCGTTACCAAAAAAGACAAATACAATCAAGCTTATGTCCAAATTTCAACAATTGTTCAAAGGGTGCAGAATCGAGAAATTTTTTAATATCTATGATGAAATAGCAGTAATTATAATTAATTATAATTAATTATAAAAGCTTAAATTTTTTTTCAGTCCTGTTTTTTTCCAAAATAATGATAAATTAATTTAACAATATTAAATTAAAAATCTAAAAAAAATTAATTTAATCTAAAATAAAAAAATACTTTTGATTTTTTTTTCAAAACAAATATGAGTTTTGTGCGTCATAATGATCATATTGAAACAAAACAGTATCGGAACAGGTGGGGTCAAAAAAACACAAATCGAACTTGCCTATTAAGAATACGGTACACCGTTCAATCATACGGCGTCCATTCATCCCAAATTAATTTAAAAGGATTAGCTTTGGTAAATTGACCTTTTTTTGTTTTTTATTTATTTTGTTTCTTTTGTGTAAGATAATATTTCATCATGACAAAAAAGTTTAAAGCAGAATACAATTAAGTGCATACAAATAGTTTCACATATATATATATATATATATATATATATCTATATATATCATATATATATATATATATATATATATAAATATATATATCCTAGAAGATAATTGAAAAAACTTATTTATTATAAAAGAAAGTGAAATTTGGTAGAATACAAAAGTGAGAAGATGGAAGTTAGGAAAAGATGAATGAGTGATTAAATGTACAAACATTTATATTTCTGCTCTTCCATATGATTAAACAGCACATTGCACTCGTTCATTAATCTGCCGATACAGTTTCTTCATTGAATGTATAACACTTTCTGGTGTGGTCACTTTTATAAGAATTATTAAGAAAATTAATTTCTATATAACTATTTATACATATAACTTAAATATTAGAATCACTGTATAAATAATTTATAAAAAAACTAATTACAAATTGTGATAACAAAAACTGCTTGTTTAATCGAAGTACGATTTGGAAAATAAATAAATATTTTTCTGCTTTCACAAAATGGTTTTTGATTTACGAGATTCAAATTGTGAATTTAAATCGATTTGATATCATTTAAAATCGCTAATGCGCTTTAATTCAATCGATGACTCTTGATAATTTCATCGTTGTCAAAAACAAGCCGCCGTTCACCATCGTTGATTTATTTCCTGTCGATCACTGCCACTTGAGCGATCTCTACCAAATTGTGGTGATCCAGTCATTCTGATAGGCCGAATATGGAGGCCGCGTGTCTGTTCAATCCAAACAATCGGGGCCCAAATCGATCATTTATGTGGTCGTATCAGCGGGCCGTCGAGCACCATCAACCTCAATCAACAGAGGTAGTGGCCACCTCTATAAAGACCGAAGCCATGGTGGTGCACCACTGTTAAAGGTTAAATTTTTAAATACACATGTCTCCTTATCGGCATTATTTACAGACGTGGGTACACTTCATTTGTATTAGCCTTTCTGTTTAAATTAATGCTTTCTGTTTAATCATGTTGCCTTTTAGTTCGTCTAAAAAGTTCCATAGCCTTGGAAATTTTCAGTGAAAAAACGTCTGCAAACCGTTTTGTTGACATTATTCGTACAAACTATGTGAGATAATAACAATATTAACAATTTTAAAATCTCAAATTTAAGTTAAAAAACAATATTAACGGAATAAACAAAGATAATGTTTAATGTAATAATAAAAATTAAAAATGGAAAGTTAAAAGTTAAATTTGAATTTAAAATATATGAATTAATTAAAATTTATAAAGAAACATTATTAAATCATAAATTTAAAAATCTATATTTATAATATATTTTATCTATAAAAATCATTAAGCCGAAAACTAAAAAGAACTAAAATTTTCCTGACAAAATTTGTTTAAATACTCGGAATATTTAAAAAAACAGTTTTGTTATATAATTAAAGTTCGTGTTTTAATTTAATGATGAAAATGAGTCGGCCCTACGATGCTAACAAGCAATACCATAAAACATGTCGTATGCTTGTTTCAGGCTTGAATAGGATAAAAAGGTGGTCCATGAGGTCTACCTCAAAGCCTTATTCCTCAAACATGTTAGAAGAATGTTAAAGTTTCATCCAAAGTTCGCAATTTGGTTTAGCTTCTGCTTGTATATCAAATGCTTCTGGTAAGTCGTCAGGCGGGACGAAAGCAAAAACAGCCATTAAGCATACATAAAAGTACTCTTCATTGTTCTGCTCATATAGGGTCTTCAGTTTTACTTCATTTACTTAGCGCAACTAACTTTGACGCAAATGAAAGTCACAATGTTATTTTACACAAAAAAAGAAAAAAAAATAAATTAAAAAAAACAAAACAGGTAAATCTACCGAAGCTAGTCCTTTAAAATAAATTTGAGACAAATGAACAAACGTAGATCAAACTGGTTTGAGATGAAAGAACAGGGGATAAATGAACTAGGGATGAACGAATGCGGGATAAACGATCCCCCAAAGCAGGAATACTTGATTAGCTTGCAAAATAAACATTTTTGCTTTTATAGATATAATCTCGAATGAACCCAATTTTGTAATAAGTCAGTGAGTCACTGATAATGGTTTATACATCAAAATAAACAGTTGTAAAAAGATTTTTAAAGTATTTTTAAGATGAATAAAATTATTTGAATGATTTAAAATTAATTATTTTTACAATAATATGACATAAATTCTTGTCACATGTGAAAACATAATATTTATAAATCTAAAACGACAAAAATAAAAATAACGCAAAATAATAAAGATTAGAAAATAAATTAAAATTCTGTATAACATAATTGAATTTCAGGATCATTCTCAATACAAAAACTTACTGATTGTAATTACGATTTTATTATTTCCTTTATTATTCTTATATTTATAGACATAATTTTTTAAATTCCAAAACATTAAAAAGAAATTTTTCAAAATGTTACATTTAAAATTGCTTTAGTTTTTTGATAAAAATAGATTTTATTATTTTTTTCTTTTCTGTTTCAAAAAAATTCTTACGGCAACTGCTTCTTGCTTTTTTTTGATACCATAATTTGCTGTGAGTCCCACAAATATTCCCTATAAAATTTAAAGTGGTTTATCAGTATATTTATTTGAATATTCCCTGATTAATGAATGTCATTTAATCTTTTTTTCAAAATCATTTAAATATTACTTTTACTGATAACCCATTTTACTTTTTATAATAATAATAATAATTATAATAATAATAATAATAATAATAATAATAATAATAATAATAATAGTAATAATAATAATAATAATGATAATAATATTAATAATTTTATGTTTAGATATGATTTTTTAAATCTTGGTTTAAAAAAATCGGAAATTGACGTTATTTAAAATTTATTAATATAACAAAATTAAATATTTTTTGAACAAAATATCAAAGAACCATTTTTCTTTTTCACAAACTATTTATACGCAAAGAAAAAGAAATATAAATACGAATTCTTTATTCATTATTTTTTTCTTTGGGAATTTATGGATTCAATTTTTTTAATTCAATTTTTAAAATCTAATTCAATTTTTAAAAAAAAATTCATAACCGAAATCTTCGAATTATAAAGTTTCCATTTTAATCATTAAACATATATTAAAAAAACCAAAACTTTTCCATTTTAAAATTTTTATTTTCAAAAAATCTTATCCCAACATTTTTGTTTTGATTTAATATTCTTATAAAATAAATAATATTTTAATAAATTTTACTTTTTATGCTGATATTTTAATAATAAAATTTTCATTTTAGATTTTAATTTAAAATATTTTAAACCATAACATTTTCCAATTTTTTAATTTATATTTTTTTTTCAGTTATAGTTTAATGCAGCATTTTGCAAACTGTGAGGCGCGCCTCTCTAGGGAGGCGCTAACTAATTTACAGGGAGACCCAAATTTTAGACACAGTGAGCAATTTTTCAAATGATTGCTAATAGATAAAATACTAAATAAGAGTAAAACAAATATTTTTAATAACGTTATTACGTACCGGGATATTCCGTAAATAAGCGCATGCGCTAGGATTTAGTTTTTATGTTTTTAGGTGTTCCACGTTGTCCTCAAAAATAGGCGCATGAACTTATTTTTGGAAACTGCCCTTTTTTACAACGAAATTGCATTTTATATAAAAATAAGGAAAAAGAATGATTTATTAATAAATTTTTTTAATTTAATGCTTACACAGTCATTGTTATCTGATTCTTCAGATACAGTTTTATTGTTTTCTTTTTTCATCTTCATCAACAATTACATAATCTCCTGCTTCAATATTGAATTCCTCTTCTTCAGCTGCAAGCACTAGACCATATTCATTTTCAAGGATTTTTTGAAATTTTTGTTTGAGTTTTGTTATTTCCTCTTCTTTACCATTCTCTTTTATTCCACACCATTCAAATGCAATTTTGATTCTGATGGTAAGATAACTCTAAATTCTTGGGATTTGATGTATTTCCTCAAGGTTGCGTAGGTAAAAGACATGTGGTTTTCTCTTTCTGTCTTGAAAAAGTCATAAAGGTTTTTGTCAATTTCAGGATAAAATGGTTTTCTTCCTGAACCCTTTAACTGTCTAAAATGACGTCATTTCTGGGTCATTTCTAGGAGTTCTCCGTCCTGTTTTTCCAATAAAAAGCAGACAATTTCTTAAATTATTTTGATGACCTTAATTTTTCAAAATTGACGTGGATACATAATCCATTTACGGACAAAGAAGATGATGACTTTGCATCGACAAGTAATGAGAAATTAAAACTTGATTGAATTATCTTGTGATACTTCATTAAAACAAAAATGTCAAAATTTGACCACTCGTTCAATTTTGGCTGAGTCTTAATAAAGAATATAATACTGTGTCAAACAAAGCTTTAAAAGTACTGTGGTCGTTTGCAACATCATATATATGTGAAACAGGATTTTCTGCAATAAAATCCAAATATCGAGTTCGTTTATAGTAGTAGAAAAGGAAATACGAGTAGCTATCTCGTCAAAAACACCGATATTTGATAAACTTTGCTTGAATAGACAAGCACATTCATCTAATTAAAAGACAATAATAAAATATTGTTATTCTCTTTTTTTTGTTTGCCATAGTTTGTATTTATTAAGAACACTATTTGGATTTTCAATACATTTATTGATATCATAATTCTCCACAAAACTTACGTAGCTCGTCATAGTTCTTAATTGATAAATTTTTACTAATAGCTTTAAACGTCTTATTATTCAAACAAATTTAAATTACAATTTTATTTACAATATCGATTACGAAATAATTTACAATTTAAATTACAAAATAATTTTAATTATTTTAAAAAATATTTTAAATATATTATTTATGATATATTAATTTAATTTTACAGTTGTTATTTATACGTTTTAATTGATTAAATAATTCGACGTTTAAAAACATTTAAAATATCAATCTTCCATCTGGGTGGGAGAAACACAATCCTAAAACAACATATAATGAACACCATTCAAAAATATTCCTCACAGTTTTTAAATGTTTTTACAATAAAAATTTTGTGTTTGAATAACGTAATAAAATGGAAGGGAGGCGTCATATGATAAAATATTTTTAAGGGAGGTCTGGTACAATAAAGTTTGGAAATCACTGGTTTAATGTATAAAATATTTTGAAAATTCTCTTGAAATTTACGTGAGTCCCTCAAAATCTTAGAAATATTTAAGGAAAAGAAAAACTCATCTATATTTTAAAAATAAGAATATCACAAATAATTTACTCAAAACTTATTTAAAAATATATTATCACTTGAAAATTTAAGCTTATAATAAAATTTATTTTATTTTAATTACATTTTAATTTATTCATGCTCCCGAACATCATTAAATCACAATAATAAACAGGAAAATTGGATTAAATTTATTAATATTCCATTGAAAAACAACTCCAATAAATATAGCTAAATAATAATATTCTTTAACAAAATCATAAATAAAAATAATTTCTTCAGACTAAAAATTCCGGTTGAAGATAGATCGTTCAATTGATTTATTTTGCTGAAAATCATAATTAATTACACTAAAAATTAAAAAAAAATACATAAAAATCAACATCAAAAGATATAATATAAAATATACTAATGAAATATTATTTTATCTGACATTAAAATGACGATTTACTCTTTACAATTTCTATAAAGTATTTAGAAAAATATTTTTTGTTACCTTAATTCAATACCATGTAAAATAGCAAAATTAGGGCTGTGAATTTTTAAAATCGGTACTTTTTAAGTCGACAGTTTCAAATTCTTAGGCTCTGCTATTAATGATATTGGGGAAACGAAAGAAGAAACCAGAAGTCGGATATGTATTGTAACAAACACAAGGATTAGGCTTACCACAATTCTTAATCTCCAAGAAATCAACCTCAAAAGCAAAAAGAAGATTCCTAAGGCTTTTAATATGCAATAATTCTTTAAAGATGTAATATTATTACAGGAAATCAGAAGACTATGAATAAACTTAAAGCCTTTAAAATGAAGTGTTACATAAGAATGCTAAATATTACGTTAAAAGAAAAGAGGAAAAACGATTTTATCTTGAACAGAGTGACAGAACTACTTGAAGGAAGACCTTAATTAGTAGAGAAGGAAGCGAGAATATTTAGGAAATTGGATAAAAAATGAACACTTGTGAAAGTTATGATTGAAATATAAGATGAAGGAGAAAAACCACGAGGAAGACTAAAAAGACGATTGGAAGAAAACTTCAAAGAAGGGAGAGGAATGAACTTGAAAAGTTTGAGAAGAGTGCCAGTAAATAAATAGGAGTGATAAAGGCTTGTGCAGATTTGGGTATACAAATAGACAAAAAGAAGAGACACTAAAAATAAGATTTATTAAAAAAATAATTTTTACAAAGACTTTATATTAAGCGTAAAAATTAATAATTTTAAAATTTATTTTCATCAGAGTTAAATTTGCGTTTAGTAAACAATTTATTAATATTTACTTAGATTATTTTAAATTATTTGAGCATTTTTAAAAAAGCAGTTACGATATATTTTAAATAATGTTTAAAAATGTTAAGACACGTTTTAAAATTATTTGTGAAACATTGTTGAATATCTTAAAAAAATTTTTTAATATGCAAAATGATTTATCAAATCAGATTAGAGTATTTTCAGGCATAATTTTGTAAAACAAACGTTACCGGTTTTTCTTGAATATAAGGCCAATCTTAATATGACCATTTTTGTCATTTTTTGGTTATTTGCAAACTGGAATATAAGACCAAAGTCTTATTGTTTCGGTGGATACATCCTCCAGTTCAGAAAATATCTCCATTGAAACTCCAACAAAATATTTGACAAAAAATGATAAAAATATTAAGACCATCATATTTAAGATGGTCTTATGTTCGAGAAAAACCAGCAATAATAAACAATAATTAGATCATAATAATAATTTCTTAATTGTTAAATCTATTTTTATTTTGAAATTTTTATTTTAAAAATTATAATAATATTTATGAAAAAAATAAAATCATTTTTTTATGAAATCTCTTTTTTTAATTAATTAATTAATGCAGCACAAAAATGCCTTTTAATATTTTTTTAATATTTAAACGAAACTATTTTTTTAATATGAAATCAAAACCATCTAAAATAATAGCAAAATAATACCGTAAAATTTTCATTTATTTCAATTATTTTTTAACTATGGTTAAATGAGGGCTTTTAAAATTGTCTACGATTAATATTTGTACGGCAAAAATAAATAGATTTTATTTCATAATTTTAAAAATTGTGAATTTTTTTCAATAAACTGTTTTTTATTTGGTCATTTAATAATTCATAAATAATGATGAAAAATGTTAAACAATTTTAAAGAAAACTCTCTTGAAAAAGTTATTTTTTGTATACAATGTTTCGGTGGAACTTGTAAATCAAGAATAGTTTAATAATTTATTTAATTTATTTGATTAAATGATTTAATGAAGCTTTTATTATTATTTTTGAAAACATCCTCTAAAATATTTAAATCAAATATATAAGTCGTAAGAAACAGAAAGGTATCTGATTATTTCCTCTAGTAAGATTACAGGACCAGATAAATATGAACCTTTATCAGCCTTGAAAAAAAGTCTTTTTTGATTCATTTCACATAAATTTTGGGGTTTAAAACTATAAAAAAATCTATATATAAACATGTACGTATGTGAGCATGTGCGTATAAAATGAATTAATGTAATAAAATTAAGAAATGTATAATCCAGGAGTGGGTAAACTTACACGTTGTACGATCGACTAAAATTTATAATATTTAACTGCGATCGACTCTTTCAGAAATCAGGAAACATAACACAGTATGTTTATTAATTTTATTATAATGTAAATGTAATAAATGTTGTGAAAATATTTTCTTCTCGCGTCGTACCTTTCATCGGAAGAATTGGTAAAAATTCCTCTTTTGTCGAAATATCGGAGAATATAATTCTTATAGACATAATTAATAGTGCAGTATCAATGTCATCAGTTGATTCGTCAAACTGTAATGAAAAGAAGCTGCAGTTTTGTATGTGATATTCCAATTGTTGAGTTACATTACCACTCATATCTTCATTACATCGAGTTACAGTTCGGCCAGAAAGTTGCAAATATTTAATTGCATTAGGGATCGTTCGCTTAATACTCAACAAGAAAATAGCCTTTTTTGACACCCGACTCCTCCGTAGTAACAATCCGTAACAAACCGTCTGACCCCCCCTCCTTCCCCATTGCGTAACGTAACAAATATTTTTTCAAAGTTATATATAAATAATCACAACTCGATCAATAGTTCACGAAAACTTCTTTTCTTTTTGAAGAGAAACTGCACATTTTATGTGAATAAAGTACAAAGAAAATATCAAAGTATATGATAAACAAAAACATCCTCGAGATAAACCTTTGAGTTCTCAAGAATTCATACTTATTTTAAATCAACAAGAGATACAATTTTTGTTTTTCCCAATAGATCAATACACCCTGTGAAACAATACACCCTGGATGAATATTTCACACAAATGAATGGAGGGTCTCATAAAATCTTAATATTCTTGTATATTATCAAGTTACAGTAATATAGGGCACTTTTGAAAAGTTTTGTGGTTAAAAAATAATGGTGTTAAAAAGAAAATTTAGTCGGAATAATTAAATGTGATAATGTAGCGATATAAGATTTATATTTTAAAAATAAATGGAATTAATGAAGAAATTTATTTTTTGAATAAATAAATTCATTATTTACCGTTTTATTAATTAATGTTTTTTTTTCTTAAATGTTTAAAATTATATAAGAATATTTTTAATACATACATATTCAGATATATTATATTTTCGATACCTAAAATTTTGGGACTTATCTTTAACATGATCTAAAATATAATATCCAAATAAAATAGAAATTTTAATATAATATTTTCATATATTGTAACTGGATTTCCAGAGACTCCAAAATGTGAGACGGAATTTAGTTGATGCAGAATATTTTTTTAAAACTTCTCTTAAAATAGATAAATTAATAAAATCAACCACACGTAGCCAGAGAAAATTGTTAATATTTTATATTTTTACTAATATCTATTATCATTGTTTTTTCTGAAACGAAGAGTATTTTTTCTAACTAGAAAACTAAATCAATTGATTAAGATTATATTTGATAAAAAAATTTCTTTATAAATTAAATTAATTTTTTAAAAAGAACATCAAATGAAAACCTAAAGTTGAAATTTAATAAAAAATAAGGTGATCAAAAATATATTTTAAATTATAATTATCAAAAGAAGTAAAAAAAAGATTCAGTTCAATCATTTTTCTTTCCTCTTATTCCCTTTTATGTTTTGAAATAAAGAAAATAAACTCTTAACAATTTTTTAAAAGCCTTCTTTTTCCAAAAAATTATAAAATTATTATTTTTATATTTAGTTGTGTAAAATAATATTATTTACTTAGATTAAAAATATTCTGTAATAATTTCTATTCATTCAGATTTTTAGTTATTAGAAAAAAGATATTTTTTACAAAGGTTTTGATATAAAAAATAAATATAAATAACTTTTTGTTAAATAATTTAATAAAACATTATTTATTATTTCCACAAAAAAAGTCGATTTTGTAATTATTGAAATAATATATAATATTTAAATAAATAATTTGAAAATAATGTTTTCGAAATATCTTTCTTGAGACATGTTTTGATCATTATTTTCAGCAACTTTTTTGTGTTGTAATTTAATTTTTTATCTTAAATATTTATTACTAGAAAAAAAACCCGTCATATATTAAGAGTGAGCTGAACTTTTGTCTCTAGAAGTTTCTGTTTTAATTTTGATATTGTAATTATTATAATTTAGTATTTATTTAATTATTTAGAATTCTGTGGTGATTTAATAGTCGGCTCCCGGCACCTTTCAGCCAAGGCTCTGCACAGACAGAACCGTCTTGAAGCGAGATATGTAAATTGTACTTAACTTTACGCGGATTCACTACCTGTTCCTCCACCATTTCACATTTTATCAGCATATATATGATCATAGTAAAATTTGAGCTTTACCGACAAACCGTGATTCAGATGATAAGAAAATTTTGCAAATTTATACTAAATTGATTTTTAGCAAAATAATTATTAAATAAATGAAATTCGAATTCGGTGTTGATTTAACAATCGTACGACCTGCACGGTTTTTGGACGATTTTGTGGGCTTCTCGGCGTCATTTGGCGAAGGAAGGAAGATACTAATTAAACTTATTAAAAAATTAACCTAAACCTTAATCCTAATCCCAACTAAAACTGCGAACCTTAACCCTCACACCTTACCTTAATCCTAATCCTAACCCATAACCTTATGTAAATGAAATGTTGATATTATTAATATTAACAAACATTTTCAAATTTATATTAAATTGATTTTTAGCAATATAAATAAGTGATAGAAATCGACATTTATCAAATATATAAGTGCTTTCATAAAAATGTTCACAAAATTCCTTGAAGGAATTATCAAAATCAACATTATTCGAAATCGGTTTTTATTTAACTGTTGGTCAATCAAACCAGTTTTTCGTCGATTTTATCGGTTTTTCCGCTTTATTTGGCAAATGCACTGCACCGATAGAACCGTCTTAATGTGATATATCCAGATTGACCACGTCCTTACGTGGATTGACTTGGGTTCCTCCGCTATTTCACATTTGGATCATAGCGTAACCGACAGAGAAACAAACACACATTTTAGATAAATATATATTATAAAAACTAAAAAAATATTCAAGTAAAAAAAATAAAGTACAACACAAAAATTACTAATGAAGGAACCATGTTTAGCATTGATTTTTTTTAAAAAAATACTTCAATAAATTTTATATTCTAAAACTTTTTAATTATTGTTCACTAGTCTTAATTTATATAATATATTATTTATTAATACATTTTTATAATCATAAAATAAATAACATATAAAAAGATTAAAATATAAAATATTAAAAGGAATATAATTTTATTTTTCTTTAATTTATAAATAATTTACTATTATTTATTTTTTTAAAAAGAAAAAACAAATAAAGTGTTATCTAAGAAGCTTTAAGACTTTATTATAAAAACTATATTTTTATATTTATTAATTATTTAACAAAAGCAATTTCATATAGTTAAAAATTAAAAAAATGTTTTTTCGATTCATAAATTTTGTTGAAAGAATTCTAAGTGAAGAAATTCAATGAATATTGTAAGTAAAGCACTCTTAATTAAACAAGTTGACACGCAAAGAATTAACGTTTTCTAAATAAAGTTAGAAAAATAGTAAAAAAAGAAATATTTCTTTCAATCTTTTAGAGAAATGATGAATAAAAGAAAATACTGAAAAAAATATATGTAAAAGAAAAATTAATTATAACATAAAACAACATTAGAAGGAAAATAAAAGTAAATCTAGAAAATAACGAGCACAAATAAACTCCTTCCTTTTAAAGTAATATATTTCCTTCAAGTCAATATAAAACTAATTTTATATATTGTTTTCAAAGTTTCCTTGCGTTTTTTCATGTATATTGTAACCATTGGACTTATAATATTAATATATATTATATAAGAATTAATAAAAAAATCGCTAATTGATCTTTAAAAAAGTTATTATAACAAATTATAATTATTACTTACCGTATTATTTTTACTAAGCTCAGCAGTACTTTTTTATATTACTGTTTAATCTTTATTCTGAAGTTAAATTATATTTATTAATCTCACAAAAAACGCGAAAAAGCGATTAACGCAGAATCTTTCGATAAAATATTCCTGTGTTTATTAAAGATTATTAACATTTCGTGCACGATTCTCCTTAACATCAATCTCAAAAATGCATGTAGAGATGTAAACTCAAACCTGAATATTGCCTTTTGTGAGGAGTAAAAATCTATAAAAAAAGTATTAAGGAAATTAATAAAATTATTTTCAGAGTATTAGACCCACAATACCTAAGAGATTTCAGGAAGAAAGACAGTAAAATTAAAGGTAGGTTGACATGAAACTAGAGAAGAATGTCTTTGCTGAGAAAATCAAAATGATGCACTAACAATGCGTTGGAATATTATTGAACAGTGATTATGTCATCAATGGATTATGTCATCTCAACACACTTAAAAGCGTTTTCGAGGGTTCCGTTCGCACATTAATTTTAGGATGTACAGTGCTTTTCAGGCCACTATATCACAAAAGTTTTTAAAACAAGTACACATAATTTTAAAATCATTTATGTTTATATTTTTTTCGGATTACAACCCTTTCTGTGTCGCTGCATTGAGTGTGTTTATATGACATAACAATCCATTGATGACATAATCATTGCTTGCCTATATAATCAGATTTAAAACTGATTTTGCTTCTTGAGGCCAGACGATGACGGTTATACCGTCGAAATTAATTGTATTAAAAAATAAAAATTTATTTTTACAAATTGCGTGTTTTGGTTTTTAAACATAATTTGCTATTATTTTTATTTTTCTGAATTATAAATTAAAATAAAATGAAATAAAAAAATAATTAAAAATTGTACTAAATATTCACTATATTATTTATTTTTCATAAAAATGTATGAAATGTAATGTAAGTTATATTTCGATAATTGATGGAAATTTACAAATCAGTATCAACAGAAATCCCATAAACTTTTTCTATTCATTCTATGTTTTTGTTTGACCCAAAATAACTCCTAAGAAAATAAAAATTAAATACATACGAAAATAAATACAAAATATACTGTAGTATGAAGTGCCCTAAGGTAAAAGGTATTTGGTAAAGATGAATGAACTATAGCATAATTGCCACGCCTTTTTAGAGGAATGATGCCAGATTTAGTTCCGATACTTGGGTTTCAATTTAAAAATTTTAGAGATAAGATTATGTTTTTAGAACATAAATCTTTTAATTAAATTTTGTGTAAATCAACATTTATTTATTCATTTATCATAAGTAAACATTACATCAAGAATTTTCGGCAATTATGTTTTATTTGCCAGTTTAATTATCAATAAATTAAATGTAAATATTTAATAAATTCGTAAAAATTAAATCTTTATCATTTAATTCAGAAAATAAAATAATCTTTTTTTCTTTACAAAATATTCTAACCCAAATTTATCTTGTTATATAATAAAACGACAATGAAAAAAGTCTTTTTATTTATTTTTACAAATATCTGAGTTTTCCATAAAGAGACTTATGTCCATGTACTTAGTTTTTGTACATTTGACACTCTTAAAATGTACTGAAATAGAAGCTCATGGGGTTAAAGTTGGTTAAAGAAAAAGTAGCAAAATTATAAACAATATTTGCAAAAATTTTTATTCATAACACCTATTGTACAAAACGGTATTCTATTCTAAAATATCTATATTCTAGAGTATTGTTTTCATTCCAAGAGAGAAGGGTTTGGATTTAAATTTTGAAAATAAATATTAAAAATTGCACATGTATACATAACTCGGATTCCAAATAGTTACGGAATTATATGCTTTTGCTAGGGGCCCTAAAATGTATTTTCTCTAGTGAGTTTTTTTCTAGTGAATCAGACCAGGTCATATGAATAAGGTTTCCATAAAGCCTTTCCATCCTTCGAATATGACCATAGTTACCGAGATTCATCCATCTAATGAAATTGCTAAGCTCATTTTAAAAGGTAGCCAGTGGTAGAAATCAGAGGTAAAAATTCCTTCATTTCTTTTAGAAGCTGCTTTTTTGATTTTTTTTCCTTCAAAAAATCTTTTTTACTGCTGGAGATTCTTTTGATTAACTGTTCTTTTTTCTGTGTTACATTTTTAACTTTTGTTTGCATTTAAATAAAAAAAACTATAATTTCTCTTCACCAATAATAAAAAGAAGAATCAATTAAATATTGTCCTAAAAATGCCCATGGGTTAATCTTTTATTCTGAAAATTCCAGTAGTTTCATAGAATGAAGAACTAGAAATTAAATTTGCTGATGCCCAGTTTGAACAGAAAACCTTCTGGTAAATATTGAAGACTTTTTCATTGAAAATAGCATTAAAAATAAATATGAATTCAAACGTTTTAATGACCATCTTGAAAACTAAACATTTTAAAACATTATTGAAATTCTTAGGTAAAACCTGCATTATTTTTAAAGTTTCTAATCTGTTTATTTGATATCTGTTTCAGAAAGTTCGAAAAAAATGTAAAAGAAGTAACTGATGTCTTTGGTTTATCACATTTTAATGTGCTGAACATAAGAAGAATGTTTACAATTATTTTTGAATTCATTTCAATATTTATATATATATATATATATACATATACCCTTGTAACACTAATGTATAATAAAAATTAAAAAAAACTTCGCTTAAGAAAGAATACGAAGAACCATTCTCCATTAGCTTCTTCTTTAATTTAACATATATTCAAGAGTTATCCCGTGCTACCTGATTATAGGAATTTTTTAAGCATTCCAGTCGAGAAATACGTGAAGATATTAGCAGCCAATTAAGGAAAATAATGTAAGCAGAATGACCTGCAAATACTAGAGGAATATTGAAGTTTTAGGTATGAGAAATTAGATGACGTTCCTAGAAAGCCAAAATTTGTAAAAAGTTGAAATTCTAAATGTTAAAAGGAAAAATTTCCATATATGTCGCACAATTCAGGAGGATGTGGAAAGCGATTATGAAATTCTTCTTCAGTAGTTCCAGAAGCTCTTATAGGACCTCTATGGAAGAATAAATGTAGATCCCTTAAATCAACTTACATTAAATTTGCCGTTTCTTGATACTTCAAAAAGAAATTGACTATTTTAAATGACAAATAATTTTTGACAAATGAAAAAAGTATATTTATCTCAAAATTCATTGAATAATTTATTATTTATAAAAAAAACAATAAAAATATTTAATTTAATAAAAATAAATCTGTTTGCTTTTTTTGTTTCAAAGGAAACTAATAATTAAAATCAAACTTAAAAATTTTCCAATCATCAAAATTTATTACTGCCAAATGAAATTACAACTTCTGCCATTTTTACAGCCGTAAGTTATAAAATATTTTTAATAACAAAAAAAAATCAACGAAAAAATAACTCAAAATCCAATTAGAAAATTAGACAAAAAAACAAAAGCAAATAAAGAATATTAATTCGAAAAAAAATTCAACAAAACAAACAATCATCAAATTAAATTTATTATATATATTATTAATTAAAATTTTCAATTAATTTTAATTTGTATTTTTATAATTGAAAAATAAATTTTAATTGATTTAAAAATTAGTTAAAAATATTTTTAAAAAAAATATTTCAATTTAATAAAACAAAAATTAAAATTTATTATATTTATTAACATATTTGAAAAATCATAATTAATATTGCTTGTTTGATTAATTTTTAAAGACAATCAAACGAAGTAAGTTTACCCTTGATTCAATAATTAAGAGACTGATTAACAATTTGCATAATTTTGCTGGAACGAAAAGAAAATCTTTAAGAAGACGAGAAATATTTAGCAAGAAATTCGTTTTTAAATCTAATTTATTGATAGAACGTTAATCTTGTGAGCGATTTTGTTATTTTCCAAGGAAAAATCTTTAGAAAAAAAATAGAATTTCAGATGAGAATTTTAATTTGGAATTGCAAAAAAAACTTTAATCAAACCTTCTTTTTTAATGAGAAAATATATTTCCAAAAAAATTGCATCATTAATTTATTTTTTTTATAATTATTTACTAATTTTCGATCAAAATATTAAATAATTAATTTTTGAATGATAATATATTTTTTGCATGAAAGAATTTTTCTTAAAAGAATTAATTAAAATTCATTAAAATCACGAATTTTAACAAAAATTATTAATAAAAAATAAAAATAATTTATGTTTTTATGATTATGAATTTATATATTATTTAAAAATATATTAATAATATTATTTTTATTTAGAATAATATTTAGAAAAGAATTGTTTTTATTTATTAATAAAAAAATATTATCACAGAACTTTAAAGAAAATATAATTTAAATAAATAACATTTTTTTCTGAAAAACTTTTAAAGGAATTAAAGATACATTAAAAAAATACATTATTTTTTTATCTTTATTTTTATTATAGTTTACTTAAAATCATTAATTTAAAAAATAGAATTGTAAACCCGCTAATAAACCACCACTTTCATATATCATTTATTTATATTAACTTGCATGTATTTATTTATATATAGTTATATCAATTTTATATTATATGTATTATTTATTATGAAATATATTTAAAATAATTAATAAAAAATCAAAAAAGAAATTAGAATTTAGAAAAAATAACTATTTATCACTAAAAAACATAAACAAAGGAAATCCAACAATCTTCCTTCTTCCAGAATTGGAATTCAACATCCGTTAGAAAACTCCAAAAACAGTCTAATCACATATAACTATTTATATTTACATCAGACAACAACAAAATCCGAATTTAATACTCAACAGACTAAAACGAATCTATCCCATAGTACAGTTGTTACATTATACGAACAATGAAGAGCTTCTAACAACATCTCCACCTTATATTCGATAGCCTCCTTTCTATTTCACTAGTAATAACTATTATTTTACTAGTTAATCATCTGTTTACGTCGTTTGATATCTCCCACAATACTCACATTTTCTTCTAATAACGAAACCTTGATCGTTTCGTTTAACTTCTTTGAACATCCTTCCGTTTATTGTTTAAAAATAAAATTTATAAAACCAGATTATTTTTATTTATTCGTGGTTACACAACAAGAATATTTCCTTCCGTCTAAGAAATATACAATAATAATTGTGTTAAAACTGATTTTAAATTTATTTTTATTGTTTTCAATACATTCTTCTATTTTCGGAGTTAAAAATAATATAAATCTAAAGAAACAAAAATTATGAATACTTAATCAATTATAATACCTACTTACTCTAGCTTTAGAAGTCAAAATATTAAAAATAATATATAATGAATAGTAATGAATAATAATTTTCTCATTAAATAAATTAACCGAAGTTAACTTTACTGCATTACTGAGTTAGTAAAGAAACGATCAAAGTAGTGGTATTTCATTGCTGACCGAAGTCTCCCACTTATACTACACCTTTAATGTTTCTTCACAAAGTCGGACTAGAGTCAAGCTCAACAGGGTCTTCTTTCCCCGCTATACGTTCCAAGCCCGTTCCCTTGGCTGTAGTTTCGCTAGATAGTAGATAGGGACAGTAAGAATCTCGTTAATCCATTCGTGCACGTCACTAATTAGATGACGAGGCATTTGGCTACCTTAAGAGAGTCATAGTTACTCCCGCCATTTACCAGCGCTTAATTGAATTTCTTCACATTG
>MQRK01250639.1:38950-57524 GCA_001938485.1 Girardia tigrina
TTTATGTTGGTATTTTTCATTTCATTATATTTTACCGTAATTAATACCGTAATTTTACCTTATTTTTACCGGAAATTATACCGGAAATTTGACATTTTTTACCGTAATTATTCCGCTCTCTAATTATAACATTTTGCTCAGTTTAAATTATCTTATAATAAATTTTTGTGAATTTAAAATAACAAATATTGCAAACATTATATTCGCAAAATTTAAAGGCTGGTGAGTATTGTAAAACTTACAATAAATTAATGTTTAAAAACTTTTAGTATAAATTAATTTTACAAAAATTGGAAATTAATAAAAATAACAATAAAATAAAATAATAATAAAATAAAATAAATTAATAAAATAACAATATTATACAGTTGTAAATTTAAATGAAAATATATATCTATTTATATTTGGAAATGTAGAAATTGGTTCTTGTGAAAAATGAAAATTTAGTTCCTCAATAATTTGTTTAAATAATGTTAATGTGTTTGTAGTTTTAATAAATTAGTAAATGTTGAATATCGACTTTGATCACGATTCCAATATGTATATTTAAATGAATTTGACGATTTTACTTTGAATATGTTTGATACTGATAATTTTTTACTACCTGAAATTAAAAAAAGTTTATCCAATACTTTCAATTACCAAAACTGTTAAACATAATTAAACCTAAGACGAATTAACCGATAAAAATAAAACAAATTAACTCATATACAAAAGCATTTTTTACACAAGTATTAAAAAAGTCATAAATCATTTGTTAAACCAAAATTGCGTTTTTACGAAAAACATAAATTTTTACCATTAAAATTCGACAAAATATTTATTTCAAAAAACATAATTTAATTAAAAATAAAATAATTTGTTATTTTACTTTTTTGTGTTATTTTCGTTTTTTTTTAAATAATGTTGTACTAATAACATTTTGTTTACTTATTTTTATTATTATAAAATTAGTTTATCAACTGTAATTAAATCTATTAAAGTTTATTTTCACACATAATATTTTTTTGATATTTTTAAATAAATTATTTATTAATTAAAAAAAATGTAAAGTATGTTTTGTGCGCAGGGTTAGTGTTGATTTATTTTGTTCTGACATTTGGGAATTAATAAAAGAATTTTGATTTTTGGGTCTGGAAAGTCAAGCAAGGGGATTAGCTTC
Source organism: Girardia tigrina (assembly GCA_001938485.1). Taxonomy (NCBI): domain Eukaryota; kingdom Metazoa; phylum Platyhelminthes; order Tricladida; family Dugesiidae; genus Girardia; species Girardia tigrina. The sequence continues at coordinate 40,113 of MQRK01250639.1, forward strand.
CTTTTCCTTTTGCGTCTGCTTCTTTAAAATATGATATAAATAATTTTTATTTTTGAAGGACTTTTAACTTAATTTGTTTAATAAGAAAAAGTATTTTATAGTATCGAATTATTCCTTTAGGGCCAAATTTTTTCTTCTTTATGTAAAACAATCTACATTGACGTCTAATTCGAGTACAAACTAACGTAAATCTAGTCAATGTTATTTAAATATACTTTGGTAGACGGGTACAAACATTGCAAATGGCTTCAAAAGTCCAATGACTGATGAATATAAATTAAAGTGAAATTTTTTATTTTAAAAAACCTTACTGAAAAAGTCACTGACGTGTTCAATTCGTACGTGTTTTGACATAAATATTAGGTGCGTGCAAAAATTCGTGCACGATTTAAAATAAATTAAATAAAACACATTTTCGTGAAAAAATAGTTTTATTAATCAATAATGTACTCCCCTCCATTTTCTATAACTGTCTTTCAACGTTCTACAAGTTTTTAATTCCTTCGTGGTAGAAACTTGGTGGTTTATCTTCAAAGAAAGTTGTAAGGTAGTTTTTGACTTCTTCAGCAAAAGCAAGTTTTTTGCCATTCAAATTATTTTGAAGAGAACGAAAAAGATGAAAATCCGAAGAGGCAAGGTCAGGGAAGTATGGCGGATGCGGGAGGATTTCCTATTTTAGCTCCCTTAATTTTTTCAGTGTCTGTTGAGCGACAAGAGGTCTAGCATTGTCATGGTGAAAGATGATGCCTTTTCGATTAAAAAGACTTGGACGTTTTGCTAGGATTTCCATATTTAAGTTTGGTGAGTTACTCACAGTACTTCTCCGCAGTTATTGTTTTGCCACGTGGAAGAAGCTCAAAATACATTATTCGTCTGCGATCCCACCAGACACATAACAAAATTTTCATTGGATGCAATTCAGCTTTTGCCAAAGAATCTGCTTGTTCACTCCTATACTTCCAGCTTCTTTTTCAATTTATGTTGTGATAAATTATCCCATTTTTCATCTCCAGTTATTACTCGATCCAAAAAATCTCATTTTGTTGACGTGCAAGGAGAGAAACAGCAGTCGAAACACGTTTCATTTTGTTCAATTCCGTCAAAATATGCGGAACCCATATATCGAGTTTCAATGTATAGCCAAGTTTTTTTAAACTGCAAAATGCTGTCGATCTGTTAACATTTAACTTTTCAGCAATTTCTTCAGTTGAAATCTTTGGATTACTACTGACCAAATCAGGGATAAAGTCATTATTAATACCAGAATATCACCCAGAGCGAAGTTGATCATTTAAATTGAAGTTTCCATTTCGAAATCGACCAAACCACTTTTTAACTGTCGTAAGAGCTGGAGCACAATCCGAATAAACACTGACTCTTCTTTTAAATTTGCATAACATAACATGACGCAAATGCAACTTATCATTGTTCATTTTGAACACTAACCCTGCGCACAAATTAATTTAAATTATTTTTAAGGATATGTTGACTCACTACGCCTGTAGATCACTGTTAGTAAATCATGTGATCATATAATAAAGGCTGCACTGTGAAAAGTGCATGCTTCTGCCATCTATGAATATCGGGCACGAATTTAAGCACACACCTAATATATCTATTAAATATATATTTTCGTTGGAAAACAAGAATAAATCCCAGGAAGAACAATCCAGATAGTTTGATGGGTGTTGCAACTCCACAAAGCAACTTTCACGAATCTATATTCCTCGCCTCAGAAAGTTTATAGATTCGAGCGTTATTATACAGGAGACTTAATATTTAGCCATCGAGTTTTCGTTTCTTTATTATCGCAGCTTAAAAAAGTATGCCTAATACCTTACATTCTGTTTCTCCTTTTTTCAGCCATATAACATCATATGAATCCCAGAAAATGTTTTATAATAAGGACTCGTCGATGAGACGTTTCAGTCTTCAGTTTCCGATATAGTTTAATATTTATGTCACGCACCTAATATTTATGTCAAAACACGTACGAATTGAACACGTCAGTGACTTTTTCAGTAAGGTTTTTTAAAATAAAAAATTTCACTTTTGAAGATCTTTAGTTCAAATAATGTTAAATAAAAATTGTTTTTCCTCTTAAGTTACATTGTTGACCAACATTCTGGCGCCAAAATTAAGCCTATACTTGACGGTTCTCAGATTACGTTTGAAATAAATTATTATACATTCTATGGTTCAAAATGTATGTAATAAATATTGAATATCATTTTACTCATCTAAATAACGAAACCAATGTCTTCAACTTAATTGATTAACCATCACCAAAATTTGGAGGCTTTCATTGTCTTCAACAATTTTTCTTCGACTTTTAAATTCCAAATTCAACTTGTAGTACCTATACCGTACTGGAACTAGTTCATCATAGGCTTTACTCAATTGATGCATAAGTTTATCAATTTTGACATCTAATTTTATTGTTACAATAAATAAAAAATAAATTTATAAAAAAACTTAATTAAAAAAATTTTTATTACTAATTATATTTTACAACATTTCTAATTTAATAAATTTGATAATAATAATTATAATAATAATAATAATATTAATAATAACAATAATATTAATAATAAAAATAATAATAGAATCAAACAAAATATTTGCATTTTTTGTTTGAATGAACCTAAGAATTCCTTTCCAATTTTAAATCGAATTTGTTTAAATTAAATATTTAATTATTACATAATTGCCAATTAAATATAATTAATTTTAGCATGAAATTCTGGATTAAACTTCAAATAATAAATTTCGTGTTGGTCATAAATTTTCCAACATTCATTATCCCAGAAGAATCATTTCAGTCATCAATTGAGGAAGAGACTCCCCCGAATTCGGTTGTTATTGATATTTCCCAGAAATATTCTCATCAATATCACTCATTTTTTCTGGATGATAAATTTTTTAAAATTTCCTCTAATGGAAAACTACAAGTAAAAACGAAAATCGACGTTGATACGATTTGTGTGACCGATCAGAAATGTTGTGGAGAAACCCAATGTTTTATCGCTTTAATCATTTATTATAAAACCGGTTCAAGTAATGATATCAGATCAATGAATATGAAAATATTAATCAAAGATATTAATGATAATAGTCCTCAATTTTCTCTTCCTGTTCAAAAATTAAGTGTTTCAGAGTTCGCTGCTGTTGGGAAATTAATTTCTCTTCAGCCGGCTCAAGATTCCGATTTTAACAGGGATAATCAAATAATAAATTACACTTTTTTGGAAACTTCAAAAACATTTGATCTCGATCAAACTAATATCGCTTCTCCGGCATTGGTGATTTTGAAGTCTTTGGATTTCGAAAAACGAAAGAAGTATTTGGCCAGCTGGAAAGCGTGTGATTTTCAAATGAAATGTTCAAATCAAGACATTTTGATAGAAATACTCGACGAAAATGATAATACACCGAAATTTAGCAAGCCGAAAATTTCGATCAGAATCCCAGAAGATTTTTCAATAGGGAAAGTGGTTTTGAAGCTTAATGCTACGGACAATGATTCTGCACCTTTTAATTTAGTCAAGTATGGATTTTGGGAATCTACAGTCGATAGAAATATAAAGGAAACGTTTATTGTCACTGAAAACACTGGGGAAATTCGTTTGAAACAAAAACTTCAAACCCGTATTCGAACGTATTATAAATTTAAAATATTTGCTGCAGATTCGAACTCTGTGAATATGGAAAAAGATTTTGTGGAAGTTGAAATTTTCGTTGAAGACGTAAATGATCATGCCCCGAAGATTGACTTTGTCAATCAAGAATCTTTTATCGAAATCAAAGAAAACTCAAACGCTGGTCATATCCTTTCGGTTAAGGTCAGTGACAATGATTTGGGTTTTAATGGAAATGTTACCTGCAAGCTTTCTGAGGATACTGTTACTGATTTCGAACTAATTCCAATCACTGATCAGCTTTATTCTCTCAAATCTAAAAAATCGTTTAATTATGAAAGAGAAAAGTTAATAAGTACTGTTATCATATGCCATGATTATGGTTCTCCACCTAAAACCTCTCACAAATCTGTGAATATTAATATACTGGATGAAAATGAATTTAATCCTCAATTTACTCAGGCCATCTACCAAGACAAAATAAATGAGAATCTTCCCGAAGGACAATATGTTATTAAAATTCAAGCCACAGATAATGATTCAGGAGCGCATTTAACATATGAAATAGAATCAAGTGTTCGAGATTACTTTACCATAGATTCATCAGGAACCATTCGAACAGCTTCGAAACCAATTGATCGGGAGAAAATCGAAAAATTCCAATTTATTGCAACAGTTTTCGATGCAAAACAGAATCCAAATACCGGTAAAACGACAATAATCATTTCAGTGATGGATGAAAATGATAATCCTCCGATATTCAAAATTCCTTTTCCCAGTCCAAGATTTTCCCTATTAGAAAATAGTCCTCCTTATACTCAAATTTCAGAAGAGATACACGCCACAGATGCCGATAAATCAGAACTAAATTCCAAAATTCAATTTAGTATTGAAAAAGCCTTTAATGCAAATTTACAAGAAATAAACAATGATTACTTTTCCATATCTCCAAATGGGAAACTTTCGAATCTTCGAACAATTGATCGAGAAGCCATTTCCAATTTTACATTAACTTTAAAAGTTAAAGACACCGGATTAGTACCTCTGTCGTCACTGTTGAATATTACTATTTATATAGATGATATCAATGATAATGCGCCAATTTGGATCAATCCAGCGCCACCTGACTACCCTATTAAAATGCTCAATATTAGTAGTGAAACGAGTGTTGGATCCATTTTAACTATTGTAAAAGCCATTGATCTTGACGAAGGAAGTAATGGTGAAGTATACTATCATATTCGAGGAGAAGCAGAAGAAGCGCTTAAAATAAATTCCTCTACTGGAGAAATAAAGTTAAAGAAAAAATTATTCCATGGTTCTTACAGAGTTACCATCAAAGCCTTTGATAAAGGATCAGGTCCTAAAATGTCAGAACTATCTATGCAACTTAACGTCATTGGAGATGACATGAGTATTTTAAACAGCACAATTATTGTACTACTTCTCACTATAACTGGAATCGTATCTTTGTTTCTAATAATCGCCATAACATGCGTAAGAAGAAGACCAAGATATGTTCCTTCATTTAATCAAGGAGGATCAGATATGGAAAAAAGCGTGCAAAGCAGTCCTACTCTGAAGTTTGAACATTCCACAAATGAAAATATGATGTATCCGTCGACTTTTGATATGCTTAATGTTAATAAGTCCTCTGTGCGACAGAAAGATACTTTTGATCAAGACAGCCTGATGAATTCAACTTTACGAACATATAATGTGAGTTTGTTTTTCAAGATTATATATCATATAAATAATGTAATTATAAATATTATATAGACCAAAAATAAATAAAAGCCAAAATTAAAAAAGATATTCGATATGTTATTTTAAAAATTATCTAAATATGATCAAAGTAATTTATCGCAATTTCATTTAGTACATTGCTTTCAAAATACTTTTTTGGTAATTAAATTGTGCATATTTATACCAGGTAGAGTCAAAGGTCATTCATGTTTTTTATTGAATTAAAGTTTTACGTGGTGCGCTCAATAAGTAGTGAGCCTAACATAAAAATAATAATCCGATTCTAATGAAATTTATTTTTTATAACAAGCAAGTTATAAAGGTATCATTTCTCAAAGAAATCTTCATTCACACCAACACATTTTTTCCAGCGCACAATAAGGTCCAGAAAGGCTTTTTTCGAAGAATTTCTGTGGCTGTTGAGCCAAGAAATTTGAGACTGCATCCTTCAAGTCTTCTTTTGTAGCAAAATGTTGACCCCTGAGAGCTCGCTTTTGGTGGTTGAAATTTATGGAGGGTGTGAGAGCAAGGTGAGGCCACAACCATCAATTGAGGACATTCGCAGCCCACTTGTGTGGATGGATGCATTGTCGTGCAAATAATATAACTCACAAACTCTGCTCTTCCTTCTCAGCTTCCTGACCTGTAGCACGAGCCGGGAGTAGTATTCACTGTTGATACGTACACCAATATCCGCAAAATCAGCAAGAATCATTCCATTTGCATCCCAAAAAGTGGTGAGCATGAGAACTTTTCTGTGAGAGATTGATGATCACATCTTCTTCGAACACCCTTCCCCTGGCAGCTTACACTCTTGAGACTCACGTCTTGATGTTGGGACATATAGGGCAAGTGGTGTTTCATCAAATGTCATAATATTCTGAAAGAAGCGGTCTCCAATACGTTCATGGAGGTTTAAGTTTTCCTGACAGCACATCAATCGCCGATCCTTCATGTCTGCTGTTAAAAACTGTGGCACGAAGCGTGAACACAATTTTCTAATTCCAGTTTCCGCAAGCAGTGATTGTATGGTACCTGTGCTGACATTTAATCGCATTGTCAGTTCTCTGGTGATGATTTGTCGCTCACAATGCACGATTTTCTGGAGTTTCTTTGCTATTTCTTCGCCAATTTCACGTGGCATACCTGACTTTTCTTCATCAAAAGACGTTCGATCATCTCGAAAATGGTTGAACCATCGTTTGACAGTAGATATGGATAGACCCTCTTCGCCATAAACAGAACTAAGCTCCATGAATATTTATTCCCGGCTTTTCGCTTTCATTAACAAGAAACGAATAACGCTTCGATATTGGACGTTTTCCAATGACATTTTCGAATTTATGCGCTCTCTAACCTAAACACAAATAATAGATTAAAACAAATATCACAAATATTACCTTAATAACTTGCTTGTTATGAAAAAAATTCATTGGAATCAGAATATTATATCTATGTTAGGCTCACTACTTATTGATCGCACCACGTAGTCTTACAAGATCATTTAAGCTAACATTCATCATAATCAAAAGGAATCGAAATACACTTTATAAATTAAATCTTTAAACTTCTTTCCCCTATTTTTTATATTCTAGACTGTTTGAAGAAAAAACAGTAATTCGTATCTTTTTACGATATTATCAAACAAATGTGTGCATTAAAATCTCTAGATTTATCGAAAAAAGGTTACTGGAAGACATAACCAGAAATCAATCGTACTGGATTTGTTGAAGGTTTGATGCTAAATCGATAACATGAATCAAATATCATAAATTGTCTTATCGGAATGTTGGTTCCCTTCACCAAAAATCTTTTAACACTCATTCCTCAAATATTGCAGGGTTTTTCCAACAAGGGATGACCGCATCTCTAAGGGTGTGAGGCGGAATTCCAAGTTGTACGAGATGATTTTTTTTCCATTTTATTTTCAGTGTTAAATTTTTAATTTATCAAATAAACTAATCTTAAACACTTAAAATCCTAAAATTTTAAATGAAAAATAAACTATAAATACAATTATAAATAAAAGTTTAGATTTACATTTTGTTTAAATATTCAGACACAATATTAAATTAAGTGAGGTAATTTTAAATTAGGGGTGAGAAGGAAACCAAGATTTGGTATTTTATGTTTAAAGTTACTCTCGTTCTAATTCACTTTCTCTAAATATTTAGATTACAATTTTTAAATTAGCAATTAACCCTTAATCATGTCATAAAAAGGAAATGGAATGACGATTATATGCAGTTTCGTTTTCCTTGCAGTGAAACAATAAATGATCTGCAAAACCCAAGTGCATACTTTGTAATGTTGTCTTTTCAAACGCAAATATAAGACCATCGAAGTTGCAAAACACTTGGAGCAGATCTTGCCGGTCATGATGAAGAACCATTGCAAGCAAAAAGGATCCGCTTTGATTCAGGAGGAACCCTTCCTTAATTATATTTTATATCTGCTGACAAACCAGTGTTAATGGCGTAATACCACGCGATATACAAATTAGCCAAATCCAAGAAGTCCCATACAATTGTAGATGAGTTGACAAAGCCATGTGTATTAAGAATGGCAAAATTTGTTCTATGAAAAGAAGTCTCAAACCAGCTGAAATTAGTACCATTATCAAATAATGCTATTCAGAGCCAAATTATTGATTTATGTACGGACATTTTGGATTACGTTATCGCAGATATCAAAGCTAGTCTTTTGAAAATCTCTCCCCAGTTGGACAAAACAACTGATGTTGAAAATTGCAGTCAACTGATTATGTTAGGGAGATAGGAACTACCAAAGGAAAAAATATATTAAAATGTGTGAAAGATTTCTTTGCGAAACATGATCTGGACATCAAAATTAGTGGTTCGTGTGTATCGACGGTGCCCGTGCTATGCTGGAAAATAATTCAGAATTTTTTGGTTTCTTAAAAAGCAAAATATTCCGAACTTGCAAGGTATCCACTGTTTTCTTTATCGACATGCATTAGCATCACAAAACACTGCCTCCAAAGTTGAAAAATGTCTTTAAGTCTCTTTGTCAAGATTTTGGAAGCGAGAACTCAATTTTGCTATACCACACGGAAGTTCTATGCCTTTCACGAGGGAGAGCATTAACGAGTTTCTTCGAATCGCGAGAAGAATTCAAAGCTTTGCATAGGGAAAATAGAACAAAAGAATTCAACTAAATGCTAGCTTATTAGAGTGACATTTTAAGCCGTATGAATGACCTGAGAATTTCTCTACAATGGGAAAACATAAACATATAGGGTTGCCTCATATATTTTGTCGCAAAAAATCACCGAAATACAAAAAATATAAAATATTTTATCAGTCGTCCACGTCATGCAAAAGCAAAAAGTAGTCACCATTGTGATCAATACATTTCAGCCAACGTCCAGGGAGGCTGTGTATCCCATTTTGAAAAAAAATCACGCGGTTTCTTGTCAAACCAATGTAGAAGATCTTCGCTGATATCGTTGACATCGGCATAATTCTTTCCTCTAAGTACACATTACATTGGAGAGAATAGATAATAGTCAGATGGTGAGAGATCGGGGGAGTATGGTGGATGTGGTAGTATGGTGAATCCAAGCGCATTCAGCTTGTCTTTGGTCTTAGCAGCCGTATGCGGACGAGCATTATCGTGGAGATAATGAACATTGTGGTTTCCTCCATGGAGTAACCATCTGCGCTTAGGCTGAACGGCGATGATGAGACTATCCAGCTAAGTACAGTAGACATCCGCATTGATTGTAACATTTTGAGGTAAAACATCTAACAAGAGCAGTCATTTACTGTCTCAAAAGACGGAGGCAAGATGCTTTCGGTTTGTCAATCTTCGAGCCGGTGTTGCAAGTGGGTTTTTATCCGATTTTCTCCATGATCTATTGTTGAAAGTTCCTTCTTTGTCCCTGTACACCCATATCTCATCGCAGGTAATGATTTGGGACAGGAAATAATTCCGGTGATAACTATCTGATAGCTGTTGATAAATTATTTTGCGATTATCCTTGTTCTGTTGCGTCAGAGCGTGTGGCACCCAGCAATTTTCCAAGTATCGATATCCAATTGCATTCAAGAGCCGGCACACCGTGGTTTTCATCACAATCAATTCCCTCAGCAATGTTCCTCGTTTTTGCATGCTTGTCTTCAGTCAGAAACTCGATTTTCTTCTCGTCTATGTCAAGAAAGGGTCGCTCTTCGCGGACTTGATTGTCTATGTTAAAGTTGTTTTCACGAAAATTAGAAATCCACCTTTTACATGTTCTCTTTGAGACTGTTCCAACTCCCAGGGCCGTGTTAATTTCGTCAGTCATCTGTGAGGGTGTTAAATCCTTTTTAAAGCAAAAGTAAATTAATTTACGAATACCAGAATGATTAAAATCCATTAGGATGATGAAAATGTGCGAAATTTACGAAAATGCTATAATTTTATTAAAACAAAAATTCACTTCGAATAGAAAATAAAAATTATTGGACATAAGTAGATCGCAAATGCTATTTTATCTAATTCACATTTTATTAGGGATTACAAATATATAAGAATAATTTATGTGATGCAAGGATATCTGCAGTTAACATAGATATATGTGTGCGACAAAACTTATGAGGCAACCCTATTTTAAAATTTTGTGAAAGGATAAATGCTTTCAAAGAAGAGTGACATATCTGGTATTGACCAGTTCAAAGAGGTAATCTTTCAAATTTCCAGATCATTCAAAAATTGGTTGATGAAAGCGAGTCGCTAATTCAAAGTGTGTGTGAAGAAATTATGAACCATTTGGGAAAACTATTAGTCGTTTGATTATCGTTTGAACTTGAAACTTCTAAAGAATGGATAATAAATTCATACTCCTTTAATTTGGATTATGTCAGTTGATGAAAAGTTTAAAGACGATCTTATTGGATTGCTCACAAATCGTGTTCTTGAAATGCAGTCTGAAAATAAAACTCTGGAACAAAATTGGTGCTTGGTAATTAACGTGTTCCCAAGACTTTGTAAAAAAGCACTAAGTGTGCTCATCTCATTCGCGACAACTTACTTAGGCTAGTCTGGATTTTGTTCTCTATTGTCAATCAAGACAAAATCTAGAAATCGCTTGAGTGCACAGGTATTAAAAATACATGTACATGTAAAAATATTTTTTTGTAAAATTCATGTTGCTTGCATGTAGTTTGTTGCATTTTTTATTTCCATGTATTCTTTTTTTATGCGGTACATTAAATTATTTAAAATTGGTTATACAAATTTTCTTCGTCGCGTTCAACTTTACTCTTAAATAAATCCTTACTTGTACTGTTTGGGGTACGAGAACATATTAACCTATTTTATGGGTTCGGGACATTAAAAAGGTTGAAAACCACTGAAAAAGTAATTCTAATAAAATATTTTTGTTATGGTTATACAAATAACAATGAATGACTACCGTCTTACCTCGAAAAAAAAACACCTAGGCGTTGTATTCGACATAAACAAAAAAAGTATTATTTGTAAAAAATGAAAAAAAATTTTCTCGCATTTTTGTAATAAATTTTAAATTGATTAAATATGCTTTTATTAAAATTAATTGTAACAAAATTGTTTTTTATGATTTACTCTACAAATTTTTTTTGAAAAATATTTGAGCTTCTCTCAGATATTACGCTCTGAGCGCTTAATTTTAATTATGCGCCCAATATGAGTACTATTCGAAACAACACCTATGCGTCTTTTTCGAGTTAAGACGGTAGAGACCGTCAAAGAAACACTAATTTAATGAACATCGATCAAAAAAATTCTGTGTTGAATATTTCGAAGAAAAACCTTTTTCATTGATAAATAACATTCTTCAATCATGTTTTCTTTTTTTATAACTTAAATATCTAATTTAAATATAAATGTTATATAATGTGTATTATTTAACATTTATTTTTAAATATCTTTACTTATAATAGATACTATTTAGAACATTATTGATTAAATGAGTAAACTAATTTATTGAAACGTTTAATGTATTAATTTTAAATAAACTTTCAAAATTAAAATATCCATAAACATATAATAAATATAATAATATTATCACACAATTTTCATATCTAATATTTTAAATAATATAAAATAACGAAATGAAAATAATATTTATTAGTTTTAAAAAAAATATTATTTTATAATTTTATTTATATTTCGCTTGGATAGATTTTAATTTTAATTAAATAATTACTTTGTACCTTTAATAATATTCTACAGAAACAAAATCTAACATTAATTTTTTTATTTTATTACATTTTTTATAGGAAAAACCAGGTCAAGTAAATAAAAGGATCCTAAAATTATGTATATAATTCTAAAATAAATTATTTTTTTTTAAATTCATGATTAATATTTTGATTAAAGTATATCTTTTAAGAATTAACATATTTTTTCTACACTTAAATTCAATATTTTTTATACTTGCCTACCATTCTGCAATAATTAATGTAGGATCATCTGTTCGACCTTTCTCAAAGTAACGGTTAGACTTAATCGTTCTTCGCCGATATTTTACAATCTTGAACTATTTTCAAGAATCCAAGAACAGATATAAATTATTCATTCGAAACATCTTGACATTACTTCGTTTTTATTTGGCTAAAAGAGATTCAACTACTAATAGAGTATTCCTTAACTTCAGTAATCTAAAATTCTTGTATTTAAAAAGGATGTACCTAAAATTCAGAATTTCGAATATATTTTCAAACGTTGAATAGGGCATAAATAGATACATAAAATTTTAATTTACAATTACTAGAAAGTATTTTCATGAATCTTGTATTTTAAAATATCACTCAAGTTTAGTTATTTATTTATAATGAGAGCAACTTTACGTTCTACAATGACATAAGTATTTGGAAAACAAAGATTATTGTTTCCGGCGAAGAAACGTTCTAAAAGTATTATTTTCCCATAACCCACTATAAAATATTTCGTTCAACTGTTATTGTTTGATATATTATATCCCTTATAGGTTTCATTTTTGCAAAAATGTTAACTAAATTTTTTTTGTTACCATTATAAAGTTCTGAAAGCGCCCTAAATTAATTTTAATTCGTAGTATATTTGATTAATACAGTATATTGCGATTTATCAATTGTTTTCTTCAGATCTCTGTCTAATTTATTATTTGAGGTTTGTATAAATGCAAAAATAATGATTATACAATTGATTAAATAAAAACATACTAATATGAAATTCTCCATAAGCATTATGGAACACTGCAATATGACCATTGATTTGTGTTGTAACTTTCCAGTAATCTACAGGTGAATCAACAAATTAGTCAGTAACATGACTGTGATACCTTTTCTTTGTAAACGGATTGTGTTTGAGGTAATAATTTAAAGAGATTTATTTTATTTGCGTATTAAATTTTTTTTGACAACCCGTGGGTGCGGGGGTTTGTTTTTTTTGTTAATATGTGATTTGTGGTTTTGTCTGTATTATTATTTATTATTATCAGTGCCGTATTATTATTTTTTATCATTTTTTTTATTCATATGTTTTTTTCGCCCAAATTCGTATTCCAAGTTGCCAGTTTTCTTTAATAATACATTGGCATTTGAATTGTAATCGATTGAAAATTATCATTAAGATAATTATTTTGTCAAAGGATTGTGGTTTTTTTATGATTTTTATTTTGACGATGTTATTGACAAAGAAATATATTTAATCCACCGTTTTGGCGAAACATTATAACTCGACAGGGTCCAATACAATTGTTATCATTGAGAAGAAAAGAAAATAAAGACAATCAGTATTTTTCTGGAACCTCAGTGATTGCTGTCATTTACCTCAAAAGTATCTATTTGTAATTTGTTTTTTTTTGAACGTTGTGAATCCGTCGAGTTGTCGTTAATCAATAATATACTTTTAAAAAAAATATTCTTTAATTCAGTCATTTTTTTCGTAGGACTGTGAAGTTCATTTAACGCGATAGTTAAGTTAGCTTCACAATTCCTATTATTGGGTTCTTGATCAAAATACATAAACAAAATACATATCATAAACACAAAACTTTATTTCAATTAAATATTTTCATCAAATTTGAAACTAAATTTTTACTTTATAATAAATATTTACATAAATCTTTTAATGATCCTACCGTAAAATTTATTTTATTTCTTACTTAAATTAATTTTTTACATTACATTTCTGAAAATCTTATTTTAACATATTTATAACAATATTTTACGGAATGTAATTGTTTATTTAATAATTTGATAATATTCAAAAATTTTATATTTTATGAACGCTCCCAACATTCCCCCCGTTTTTGAAATTTTTGAATTTTTCCACATTCCGTATTATTTGTTTATCATTTTCATCTTTGAGTCTATAACTCCTCTCATGAATCTGTTCAATAATTTCGTAAAGTCCTTCAAATCTATCGTTGCCTTTCTTTCTTATTTCTTTCATAATCTAAACCTTATCACCCACTTTATAAGTTGCTTGCCTTCCCGTTTTCACTGGCGTGTTCTTCTCTTTTATCATCAGTCTTAAGTTCTCTCAGTTCGTTTTACTGTCACTGTATTATTACTTTCTGTCTATTTTCCTCCCAAATACTACTTCTGCTGGACTAGACCCTATCGTTTTCTGTTTTGTAGCGTTTATTGCTAATTCTACCTCTGGTAATATGTCTGCCCAACTCATGGAGTTTCTCTTTTTAAGGCTTGCTTGGATGAACTCCCGAATAGTTCGGAATTGCCTCTCAATTATCCCATTGGTATTATGGTAATATGGACTTGAAAAGATCAGCTTAATGCTCATTGCCTCCAACATTTCTTTAATTCTTTTCGATTCAAAACTTTTACCACAATCAAAATGTATCTCTTTTGGTGCACCGAATTTTAGTATCCACTTTTGTAATATGGTTTGTATAATCGTTTCTTCGTCCTGCCTTTTAATAGCTGTCAAGCTTACATATTTGCTGAAATGGTCTATAATTCTGAAAATGTACTTCTTTCTTCTCATTGTTTCGTTCCACGGTCCACAAATATCTATGTATATCTTTTCGAACATTTTTGCAGCTGTTATCTTTACATTTTCTTCCTTTGATTTTGTAGTTTTCGTCTACGTTTGTTGGAATTCTATGCATGACTCAACTACCTCGTTTACTGTTTTTCTTTCTTCTTCCATATCGAATTTGTCTCTCAGGTATTCGTATACCTTTTCGGTTCCTGCGTGGAATAATAATCTGTGTGTTTGAATAATTAGCTCATTTCGTTTTTCTTTAGGTATACATTCTTTCTGTCTTGCTCTTACTTGGCTTCTCGTAGTTACCGCTAATAGCCTGGTCTTGTTTTTACCCTTTTTCACTTCTTCATGTTCCATTTGGCACTGACTACACGTTTCACAATTTTGTCAAGATAACATATCCGCGTTGCCATGTAATTCCCTTTTTCTGTATTCTATTTTGATATCAAGACTGCTTAAATAGTTCATCCATGTTTGGAACTGAGCAGTTAACTGTTTTTTTTTGTTAGAAACATGAAAGTGATTTTTTTATGGTCTGTTCGTAATTTAAACTTCTTTCCATACAAATAGTGATTGAAATGCTGACAGAAATAAAGAAAACTAAAAGTTCCTTCCTGGCTATGCGCCGACATTATGTGTGATCCATATGCTATAACTCGTTCTCTACCTGAATCGTCTATTTGTGATAATACTGTCCCTATGTTGTGGAAACTGGCATCCGTGTCTAAGATAAACTGTTTATTAAAGTTCGGGAAGCTCAATATTGGTACCGATATTAATGCTTTTTTCATATCTTGAAATGCTATTTCGCACGCGTCTGTCCATACAAGTTTTTCTTTGTTTGACCCACACATTCCTTCTAATACTTTAGCTTTCTTCGCATATCCGTTAATAAATCTCCTGTAATAATTGCAGATTCCCAAAAAACTCCTCAAATTCTTAATGCACTTCGATCTTTGAAAGTTTTCTATCGCAGCGATTTTTTCTGTATCTGTCTGTATTCCTTTGTGATTAATTATATGTCCTAAAAATTTCACTTCTTGTCTTAATATTTTGCATTTTGATGGTTTTATCCTCAATCATGTTTGCCTAATTCTTTCGAAAACTTCTTTGATTACATCGTAGTGCTCCTCTCTTGTCCTTGTTGCAATTAATATGTCATCTAAGTACACTGACGCTCCGTCTGTACCGGTTACAAAACTTTAGTCATTAATTCTTGAAACGTTCCTGGTGCTGCTGCTATGCCGAAAAGCATACGTTTGAAACAAAATTGCCCTGATTTCGTTGAGAATGTCGTTTTTTCTTGCGACAGTTTTTAAGTTTTTTTTAATTTTGTTTTACTTTTTAAAGTTTCGTAAATTATGTTAAACTATAATTCAGATCTTATATTTAATTCCTTTTCAAATCTATTTAATTTATTAATATTATTTTAAATTTAATTCGTTTTGTTATAAATCTATTAATTACACGTTTCAGTATTTAAAATTTTATATAAAACAATTAATTTTCAATATTATTGATATTGAAATTTAATCGTCTTCACGTATTTTACATTAAATTTCTATTTTTTTACTTTTATAATTAATTATAAATTTGAAAGGTTTTTTTATCTTTAATTTATAATTTAATGTTTTTTTTCTTTAAAATTTTAAAAAGATTTTCAAAATCCCCATATAGAATATTGTGTTTATAAACAAATTAATTTTAATAAAAAATATATAAAATTATTATTTGAAAATAATTATTTTTTCATTGAACATTAATTTATTCATTTTACCAAAAATGTAATTATTAAGAACATTAATTGGGTTTTCTTTACATTTATTTATATCACAATTTGAATTGTCACTACAACAATTCTCCGTAAAACTTGCGTAGCTCGTCATCGTTCTTGATTTATAATCTTTAATAATATTCTTTAACGTCTTATTATTCAAACAAATTTAAATTACATTTTAAAAATTACAAAAATAATTTATACTTTAAAGTTAAAATAATTTTTATTTATTTTAAGAAAATATTATTTATGAAATATTAGTTTAATTTTAAAGTGATTATTTAAATTTTAATAATTGGTTAAACAACCCGACGTTTTAAAATATTTAAAATATCAATCTTCCACCTGGTAGAAACACGATCCTAAAACAACATACAATAAACACAATTCAAAAATATAACTCACAGTAATTACTAAAACGAAAGTTATTCGTGAATAAATACTATAAATTATATTTGTTTTCATATTAATTTGCACAGAAAAACTTTCATGTATTAGTGTAAAAATAACCTAATGTTCAACCCTAAGAACCAGAGGTTATTTTTACTATATGAATAATGATAAATAATTAACAATCTTTAATAAATATAATATTTTTACTATATGAATAATGATAAATAATTAACAATCTTTAATAAATATAATATTTTTTAACGGCGGATAAGATACAAGGAAAGAATAAAACGAAGAAAATGATCACAATAAAAAGAGTGATGGATAGTAATAGTATACGATAATGAAAGATTACTTGTAATAGTCTCTAATTCTCTTGTACACCTCGCTGGGAATTTCTTTGTGTTCTTTTAAGAGATTATCGAAAATGTCTTTGAAAAAAGGTGGATTGATTATTCGACAATATATAATTCTTCACGACACAATATATTCGTAAGGCTGGAAATTGATTTTTGAATAAATGGATTCTTTTTTTTTTGAATAGTGGAATGCTTCTCAACTTAATAAAATAGGATGGAAGGAATGTCTTATATAGATAAATAATTTCTTGATTTGGATAAAGGAATTACCACAGTCAAAAAAAGAAAAAAATCACAATGTTCATCCGCTATATAATTTTATAAAAACTTTTTTTTTAAATGTGATAAAGAAATCAATATTTTCATTGATTTCTTTATTTCAAATTTTTAAATTAAATTTTTATAACTTGACTACTTCATGTAGTCAAGTAAAATATATTATAAATTATCTAAATTAATTAATGTATATAATAATCTTAATAAATTAAATAACTAATATAAATAATAATTAATAATA
>MQRK01250643.1:18298-30024 GCA_001938485.1 Girardia tigrina
ATATATATATACGATTACATTGAAAAATATCAATATCAAAATGAACGGTAGTTAAAACAATTATTTGTAGTTTGAATTTTAAAAAAATATTTTTTTATAAAAATATAAACCATTGCTTTTTTGTTTTAATCATTGATTAATGAAAGTAATCGACAACATTTTCTTCGGTCGGAGACAAAATCGAATAATTACCACTTTAACTAATCAAACAAAAAATTTCTTTTTGGAATAAAAAAATAATTAATTAATCGTTTTTTTCATTTGTTTTAAATTATTATTTATTTATGCAATTTTAAAAACAAAAAACTTATTTGGTAAAAATTTAAATTTAAAAAAATAATTTTAACTTTTTTTAAATAAAACAATTTTATTTGTTTTATCTATTTTTCTGTAATATAATATATTTTACTTCGGTTTTTAAAATTTTTTTATTTTATATAAAATTATTCTATTTAATTAAAGAGTAAGTTTGTGATCATTTTTTAAAAAAAATAATTTATTAAAATAGGAAAATTTTTATTATGTTTTTATTTTTTTAGTAAAAATGATATAAAATTAAAATTTATTCATCTAAATATATTTATAAGAAACTTATCATAAATATTTTAGAAAAATTTGTTTGATTTTTTTTCAGTTGACCATATGGATCAGTTGAAAAATGAATGAAATTACATTTTTAGTCAATAAATTATCATATAAAATTACTTTATAAAAACTATTTTTTTAGAAATTCTAAAAAATTATCGATTTTTAAGACAATTTAATCAGATCCACTTTTGTTGAAAATTGAATCCTTTTTTAAGTAACACATAAAATTAAAAATAATTTTCAAATGATAATTTTGTTGCACCAATTTTATGGAAGGATTAAAAAATGAACCACCAAAATTCACAAGTCTTTTTCCTGAGGAAACTTTTCCATGAAAAATGTCTGTCAGATAATCTTAAAAGATGTTCCTCTTTCAAGGCTTTGAATACTTCATACCTTTGCCATCATTCTTCTGATCTTATTTTGCTTTTCCTAATCTTAAAATTAGAAATAAAAATCAGAAAACTAAGATTAAAATTGTTTACGAAAATAATGCATCAGTATTTCCGTTGTGCTAGAAAAGACGTTTTAAAAAGGAAATATGAATTATGAACAAAAATGCAATTAAAACCGGTTTTTTAAAAATAAGAAAACGCCATTTTAGAATACAAATTTTTATTAACGCAATGTATTTTGACGGAATATCCGTCATCATCAGGTGATTTTGATTGTAGCTGTCAAGGTTATATAGGTTAAAATGATGATTATATAATCAGTTATGTAATTACTGTTTCACGCAAAAACTTTCAACAAAGTTGATGAGTCACTTAATTGGACATATTTGCTGCATTAAATGCTTTAATTATTAATGCCTCACACGAGACTCTTGTCCAATAGTTTTTAGAATTGCTGCATATAACTTTAAAATTATTTATATCAAAAAACCGGTTTTATTTTTTTAGTATTTCATTTTGTTTAAAAAAACAGAAATATGAATATAGAATGATTCTTCGAAAAAAATCTTTCTTTACTTCTTGAATGTCATCACAAAGATCGTACATTGAATTACTTATTTATTTTATTAATTTCTTTACAAACTGTTAGTGACATAAAAATTCGAATTCATTAATATTATATTTATTAGATAAGCGAAATGTAATTTATTATAAACTAGTAAAAAATAATTTTTTCTATTCTTTAAGCAGACAGAACTCTACTTGGACAACAGAAGTTTTTATTGTTTTTTTTGAAAATATATTTTTTATTTTATTTATTTGCATAATACTTAAAATTTATAAGTAAATCTTTTTCAACTAATATTGTTCAGGAACTCCGATGAGACCTTTTTTTCCAAATTCTTAAAACTTTTTTTCGATCAATTTTTTACATAATCATTTATTGTCATCAAGAATGAGTAAGTGCGCAAAAATAGGAGAAAATCGATTGAGTAAATTTCCTTCAAAAATATGTTTCTAAATTCCATGGATATATATATATATATATAATAAAAGCTAATAAAAAGAATGGGAAAGTCTTTAATTATTTTCACTTTTCTTCATTAATGTAACAATCGCTTTGCCAATTCGTATTATTTAAATTTAATTTAAGATATAATAAAATATATTTTAATATAACAATTTTGATTATTCCAGAACTAATTACTAATTATATATAAGCAGAAACCGGATCTTAAGATTCGACCGGTTTTATCAATTTATTACTTATGTTTTATTGAAAATCTTTAAATATTTACTGTGTACTGATGATATCTCAAAATAATTTTAATAGTTAAAATACTATTTTAAAAAACAAATAGATCAAGTTCCGTTGATTAAAAAACGAAAAACATGATTTTTAGGCGAATGAAGGAAAATAACAGTTTTTTTGCCTCTTCAAAAAAAGGAAATATGTTTATAGTACGAAAATCTTAAATCGAGCTAAAAAAAATTTTAAGTTGATATTTTATAAATATTATTATAAAAAAGTAATAAACAAAGACAATGGGCTTAAATCTGAAAAAAATATCAATTATTTAAGAAGGCATAAAGAGAGATTTGGAAAGCTGGAAAAAAATTAGCTCCTGTGGATTAGTCAGAAGAATGACCAAAACGTCGCATTAATGTCTGAATAAATAATTATTAAGAACATCTAGACAAGTCTCATTTGAATTTTTATTGCAATTACATTTAGTCATTACAACTCTCAGAAGGTCTAATTGGTTTTCTTATTTCTGTTTTTAATCATGACTATTCGAACAATTTTTCTAAGTTATTTTTTTAAATATTTAACCTCTAAAAAATATTAATTAAAAAATAATAAGTTTTACTATTTCTCAATAAATCCCAAAATAATAAAACCGTCATCAAATTATTAAAAATGCATTTACTTTAAATTTTACTAAAAATTATTAAACTTAATTTTAATTCTGAAATTAAAGATATGAACTTATAAAATGATTATTTTAATTATGTTCGAATAGTCAATCACTTTAAACTAAAAAAATACCAATTTCCATCTGGGTGGGAGAATCACCATTCTGAATTCAACATACCGCATCCATACTTTTACAAATTCAAACAATTTAAAATATTCCTCACAATAATGAAAAATGCATTCGACATGTAAAAAACAATTGGAAATTCTAAGTTTCAGGCCTCTCTTGATTAACGTGTGTGAAGGACAGGCTCACTCTTAAAATTTTTGAAATAATTAATTTTTATAAAGAATTTCTAAAATAAGGAAATATTTAAAATCAAAAGTTTTCTAAGCAAATATAATTAAAAGAAATATATCTTAATTAATTTTAAAAATTTATCTTCGGAAATAATCAAATTATAATTGTAGAGTAAAAACTTAAAGTGAAATTAATTGGAAAATGATGGATTTTTAAATAATTGATTTAAAAGAAATATATAAAGACAATGATAATTATGTTTGTATTAATTTTAAAAGTTGTTTTTAAAAGTTAATTTTAAAAGAAAAAATATTGTATTAACTCGATACGGGGGATACTTTAATAAAATAAAGTATCCCTCGTATCGAGTTAATACAATATTTTTTCTTATCTGAAACTAAACTATTATTTTGGAGTTGACTTGGTTTAGTTAAAAAAAAGAAATATAACAATCGAAACGCAAAATTCTTCAAAGGTAAATAAATAAAAATAAATCTAACGCTAAAAGGAATAAATACAATTTACTTGTTAACATAAAAACTTTATTCGTTCATATAACAATCACAAATTTATTATAATCTCGGTAATTAATTATAATCGTCTATTAATTATTTTCATCGATTTTTTTTAGATAATTATTTTACTTTCTATCTTAAAATTCCAAATATCTTTTGTCTGCAATCAATGCCTCAAGGAGCCTATAACTGTGTTCTTCAAATATTTCTTTTGTTGTATATTCAGATTTTATTTTTCTTGAAAATTTTTCAAAATTCGAAAACAATTGTAGAATTGTAAGATTCCGTTTAACTTTAGAGATGTTTGTTTAAACCAAACTTTCGTTGATAGATTTACTAGAGACTGTCGACGTTAAGAAAAAGGAAGTCGATCGCTGAAACTCAAATATGAATTCCTTCATGAAACATAACATATGTTTTGGTCTTGTATGTTCGATTCTATTGAAAATCTTCACTAAAACATCACTCCTTTCATTTGATCGAAGTATAACGAGGATATTTTTTTCATTCATCACATCTTTTATAATAAAATAACTCAAAATCTCCTTCTTTTGTCCGTTTGAACATAAATAGATGAGACATAAATTGAGATTATCTGAATCTATTAAATTATATAAACCCTCCGGGTCGAGATTTGCACACTTTAATAAGAATAAAAACAATCAAAAGACAATCATAAATGCACCTCACATCACGCACGAGAATGCCTATGTACAACTACCACTTCAACAAACCAAGATATTGTACAAAAAAAACGAAAGAAATATAACTTCCTCCTTACACAAAACACGCGGAAGTAGCGTATCACACAGATCAAAGTGCAAAATCAATTAAGGTTAGTTTTAATTAATTAATATTATATTTCTTTAATAATCATTTTATTTTATTTCAGATCCCGAGAAATTTTCCATCAGATTCAGTGCCCCCTTAATGAATTGGCCTGGTGTCGATTGGGAAATTTCTCGATCCCAACAAAATGCTGAATTTAACGAACTTTTTCAGGAGCATAGATCGAATTTAGATATTAATCGTTTTATAATATTCGACAGCGTCTTTGAAACAGAAGGAATTTATCGAGAAGAACAATCGTTCAGGATGGTTCTAGGTAAGGAGAATGATGATGATGCCGATAAAGATACAGTAGAGACAAGTACTTCAACAAAGTTTTTTGAAAGACCTTCTGTTTCACGAGATGACGTTATTACGAGTATTGAAAATTTGCTTGGCTTTATGTCTCAAGTTGATTGTCCGAAAATTCTTTTGAATAAGAATTGTGAAGAGTTTAAAAGAAAGGCTTTATGTCAACTAAAACTTGAAAGTACAAAAAAAAGAAAACAAAACACCTTAGACGTAGTGATGTTTTTTATTGTAAATAAAATTAATTTGTCTTTGAATTTTTAATCAATAAATTTATGAACCCGTTTTTAATCATTCGGCCAAATTTTAGAATATTTATGACCGGATTAACAAGGTTTAACTTTATATGGGGTATTTACTCGAGGAATATTTGAATTTGTAAATAATTTGTGGATTATATTTGAAGAATGTTGTTTTTTCGATGGACGAACCATTTGAAGAATATAGATCTTGTTCAAAGCATATAGTGAATTTACCCGTGTTATTATTTAAGTGTACACTTATAATAAATAAATGTTACACACTTTTTTACAAACAATAAATAAAATATATTTAAATAAACTGTTACATAAAATATTAACAATTTTGATATTTCAACCAAAATTGATCATTAATGTTGTCTTATTTTAATGTTAGTTTTATTATTGTTTTATAAAATATTTTATTTATGTTTTCTAACATCATTTTCCGTCTGTCACTCATTTTGATCAATAAATATTTGATCCACAATTTTCTGAAAAAAAACATTATTTATATTTTAAAGAAATTATTAGTAAAGATTTTCATATAAACATTATTGCTTTTAACTAATATTACTTTTCTTATTAAGTTATTATTATTATGTTTAAATTATGGTAAATTATGGTAACAAACAACAATATTTCTTCGAAAATTAGATATGCCTTAATTCAATGAACCATATCTGCTCAGGGTTGTATCCAAGAGTGTTCTACCGGTTGAGTCTAACCGAGGTCTGCGTTAAAAGTAAAAAAATGTGATCAGTTACTGATAACTTATTTTCAATAAAAATAGTATATATGGTGTCCTCTATCAGCCCTACACAATACAGCAAATTGTTTAACTATAAAGTCAATAGCTGGTTATGCTGGTCGAAAAATAAGATTGATAAATTGATCACATCACACGTTTTAAATTTTGAAATTGTAGGTCGCGTATGGTTAATTCCACGTTATTAATGGAAATTGTGTATGCAGTATTAAGTGGCTTATGTCTGTTTTATCCCTTTGATGTATATTTGTAATACTCATTTTACGCTTTGCAGCACTGTGTTACTATGTTAATATTTTTAAAATAGAATTCAGTTAGTTTGATGATGTTTTTAACTCTTAATTTTGAAAAACCACAGTAAATTCGACCATGTTCATGCTTTAACTTTGCTCAATGAGAATTAATAATTAATTTAAGGCAAAAGAAAGATACATTTTATTAACATTACAATTATAAGGCTCATAAAATATCGTTTTTTAAACAATTTAATGTATAAAATCCTTAAAATTTTTTATATTGTTATAAAATATTCATTAATTACTTACATGATTCTCGAAATCAAGCTTCCTTCTCTAATTCTGAAAATTTACCTTTCAGAAAACATTCTGTTTGATATATACTAATTGTAATTCTAGTCAATAATTGTCGAAAAATTCGATTTTATAATATATTAATAAATTTATATTTTTAATATTTTTTCTTGACATTTGTGAGGGATAATTGTGAATGTTGTAAGTTTGTTGTTTGTATGCTGTTTAGATTTGTGACTCTCCTACTCAGATGGGATTTACATGTTTATTAATTGATTATTTGAATCTAATGAAATTAATTTAATGATATTAATTTTAAGTACTAATTAATTAAAGTTTGATATTTATGAATTTTTATAATATTTTCAGTAAACGATTTTAACTTATTAAATTTAATATATATTTTAAAAATTAATGTTTATTTAAAAAATTACGTAATGTCTTTTTATCCAATAAAAATTATGAGAAATTAAAATGTAATATTAAAAGTTCCCATTCATTAATTTTTTTAGATTTGAATACATAAACAAAAACTATATCAATCAAAGAAAGATGACCTCTGAAAATTGTTGTGAAGAATCTGTTTGTGTTGTAAATAAATGTTTACATTCAAATTGTGATGTTGTTAATAACAATAATGAAAAATTAATGTGTTATGGGCTCGTCAATATAAGGCGGTTGTTCTTTAGTCACTAAAAGATTTTACAATCTAATAAATTGAGATATATTTATATTGAGTATTATGAATGAAAATAATTTTTATTTATTCAATCAATGAAATATGTTTAATAAATTATATATCCCCATTTATCTCAGTTACAATCTTACTTTTAAGACTTGGCTCCAACGGAGTATTTAAAAGCAAAGTTTTGTAAAAAATACATACATGAAAAGAAGAACTGAAAAAAAATATTAGTGAAAGAATTAAATAAAATGTTAAAATAAAATTGAAAAAAATAGTTGACGATTTTCCAAAAAATTGAAATCGATATTAAAGGGTCAAATTTTGAATAAAAATTTCAAAAAAATAAAAAAAAATTATTTAAGTTATTATTTGATTTGAGAAAAGAACAATATTTTTTAAAAGAGGTTTTTCAAATAAAATTCTCATTAAAATAAATTGTTTCTGTATTTTGTGACAACCTTGTATTAATATTAATAAAATGCTTATCCGTATTGGTTAATACTTTAATACTTTAATACTCCCCACAATCAATTACCGGATAGAAATATTATGTACCGCATTAAAATGAAATATATAATGAAATAATAATTTATCCCTCGGTATTATAAGTTCTGATTTAATTATTTTTCTAAATTTATATCTAAATAAAACAAGAGTTATTCTTTTAAAATCTATGACAAATTAAATGACTCAAAAGTTTGTATTTATAAAAACTTTTTCTGTTGCAAAATTATAATTTTAATTAATTAATAATAATATATAATTCTATCAACCTTCAATACATTGTACTCCTTCGTTGACATTGTTACATCCAAAGATATAACGTATTATGATTATAATTATTTTTTGTATTTTATTTTTCACAAATATTACATAGAAAATAATACACATTTTCTAGAATAAAGAAAATGACATTTTAATATCAAATTTTGTATTTCATTGTATAAACAATTACGAATTTGTCAAACAATTCCTTCAGAAAATCTCCGAAAAACAATTATCGTCCAACAAAAGTGTAATTATAAAAACTGACATTATCAATTTGTCAGGAAAAAATATATTTTTTGTGATAATATTTAAAATAAATAAAGTATCATTTTCTAGAATTAAAAATATATATATAATAAAAATATAAATAAATAAAGTTTATAATATAATTCGAAATATTCATTTGTATTGATATTTAACTTTGACTTTGTTTTAATCAAATAAAATATTACAGAATTCATTTAATATTTTAAGTAGATTCTTTTATATTGTTGTTTTTGTTGAAAAAAAGATATTGTTTATCCTTGGCATTTATCTTGTTACTATAATTGTTTCTGGGGTTATGTTATTGTTGTGAATCTACCTCTATTAGAATTAGAGCTGATATGTTGAAAGAATGGGATAAATTCCATTATTCAAAGCATGATTCTGGGGCTTGATAACAAATGTCAATTGCTAAGTGTTCACCGTAAACGATGTAATCCATTTTTATTATTAAACTATTCAGAGTTAAGAAAACTGTAGGCAATTATTACAATTAAATTATTCTACATTTTATCTTCATAGAATCATTTTTCCAGCTATTAAACCAATTATTATTACTGTCATTGTTGTTATTATAATTAATTATTTCTCCATTTGTTAATTTATTATAAAATTAATTCTTTGGTTTTCTTTTACAATAAATTTGTAACGTAAAGAATAAGGATTTGAATTTACCTTTAAAAGGTTGTTTGAAGATCATTTGGATCAGATACTTTAGCTTAGTAATTAATATCAAAAATCGGAAAAAAAACATCATCAATATGAAATATTTTTAATTTATAATTTCTCGTCTAATACTTTCAATACGCCATTTATCAATAATTTTATTTTTTTTCAAACAACAGACGCATGGTCAGCTAAAATGAATATCTAAACAAAATTAAAAGTCATTTAAATGGTTTATTGACTGTTCCACCATAAATAATTTCCATATTTTTTAAAAACTTTAACGTGTTAAGACAAATCACTTAGTATATTTAAGCATGGTTTTAATTGCTTGATAAATAATTCCTCAGTGATAATCCGCTCGAAACTTATGTTAAAAGTTTTACTTAACACTTTGAATTCTTTCTCGTAATTTATTTTTTCACCATCACGATAACTATGTATATGATCGATAATGGAACTGTTCCTAGTCGTCATCTCCGTACTAGAATAGCAGAACACACCAAATAGAATAAAATAGAATAAATACGAATAGCTCGATTCTCGATGACATTTAAAAAAAGTAGAAAAAGAGATAAAGTTATCTATGAAACTAAATTTACACTTTTGAAGAAACATTTTGACACCTATGTTGAAAGGATAATCACTGAGGCATTATTAATAAAGCATTTAAAACATACTTAAATGTCAAAATGTTAAATCCAATTATATTATTTTTTTTAATATTTGGAGCGGAGAATTACTGATTTGACCGAACATTGCTGCCAGTTTCAGTAAAATATAAATAAAATATATAATTAAATTAATCAATTAAAATAATTAAATAAATTAAAATAAACTAATAAAATAAATCATTTTTTTAAATAAATAACGAAATGTTTATTTGATTTAATAAATAAACTCATTTATTGACAAATATAAACAATGATCTTTTCAAAACAAAAAAAGGAATGAATTGTAAATAAAATACAACAACGCTCTGTGAGTTAAAAACACATTTTCGATCGATAATCTAAATATAGTGTGATTATGATCGATAATGTGAACCAATTTGAACTGCAGTGACGATAATTAATGGTGGGCCTCATTTGTCTCATTTTTACATAATGAATCTTTTCTCTGGCAATGTAAGTATGTTGTGTTTGTGTGTATGAATGTGATATGTATTGTGTGAAAGGAATGTATGAAATGTAAATAATTGATTGGATGAATGTGTATTTTTATGTGTGTGTTAATTTTGTGAATTGTTATCACAATTTTAAAAATTAGCTTAAAAAAATAAATGCGCCAATCTGTCTCAGTTTTTTTTTAAATAAAATTTTGTGAACAATCGTCAATTTCAATTTCAATTTTTTTCAAATAAAAGTTTTCAAAAAAAATAAATTGACAAAAATAATAAAAATGTGGGAAAAATTCGGACATGAAGTTAAAGGCCAATATAAAGATGAACAACTGAAAGTCATTTGTTCAGCCAATTTAAAATTGGTGCCTGAATTCATCATAACATCGATAAAGAGTGCGCTATCACTCGAAGTTTTCCCGGCAGATAAAGATGCGTGTCATCATTTTCTCAGTTGGGATATCGCCACATTTGAATTGCGTAAACGAGATGGGATTCCGGTGAATATTTTGTTCAATAAAATGAAAAGTACTTTTCAACCGACATGCACAATGAAAAACAATTCTTCTCTTTCTAAAATATCTCGGAGACACGGCTTCCTGTCCAATATTTAAAATAAAAAAAAGATTAGTTGCGTAATAAATGACTTGTAATCATACATGAATTCATAATTGATGATGCCTTAATGGCGAAATATGTTTTCTACAATAAAAAAACTATTAAAATGACGTGTTTTCTTTATATATATATATATATATAAGAAATTTTTGAAAATAAGTTTGGAAATTTTTACTCCATCATCAGCAAAAATTTGTTAGTTATTATTTAAATGCTTCTTTTTAAAAAACTTATTTAAAAGTGAAGAAATATTTTTATGTATTTAATATATTTAAGATATTACTAGATAAAAATAGCAAAATGTAAAAAAAATAATATTTTAAGATTTGAAACGGCTTTACTTTGTCAAATTGGAATGACATATATATAAAACCTATGTAAAAGGGATAAAAATGAGACGACGCATGTCATGATAATAATAATCCCATCATCAGGTCACAAAATGCACTAAGCAAGTACACTATATGGAAACTTGTCAAAAATAAATAAAATTTATCCAATAAATTATTAGATTAAAATAATTTTATTTCATTTTCCCTTAAAATTAAGCAAAATGCACTAAATGCAATCAATCTCATTCTCGCAAACCAACCATTGGCAGCTATCAATTGCCATTTGAGAAAACGATATGTTTTCTCTATCGTTCCGTACTTAAAAAGTAACGGAGATATATGATATAGATGAAAGCTTACAGTACACCAAAAGCTAATTTTTGAGATGAAACTTCTCACACTCAATGCAATCAATTCAATTTTAGCCTTCCCATCAAACTCAAAACAATCCGAAATCTTATCGATGCAAATTGACTGAAATATCTGACCAAATTGAAATCTAAGAGAACAGTGTGTTCTCTCACTGTACCAGGTTTGACACTGGTGACACTCAGTCCTGGACATCAATGACCTTTAACCCGAGCAAATCCGGTTATCTGTCAACAACAAAGGCGAATGAAAAAATCTTCATCAATGAAGAAGAAATCCCGATAGTGGACGACGAAAAGGGATATAGATACCTTGGGGTAGACTTTACAAGAAAAACAAAAAGTTCACCCACCGAACTATTCAGGGGTATCGTCAACGATATGAAAGAGATTACCAGCTCATCTCTTGACCCGTGGTAAAAATTAGACGCATACAAAGTCTTCATTCATTCGCGCCTGATATTCTCATTCCGAAATTACAATATTCCGAATAGAGAACTTACCAAATATGGT
>MQRK01250643.1:31103-45730 GCA_001938485.1 Girardia tigrina
CTACCAACTCAATCCTGGAACGAATTCAATCACTGGACGTTTAAAAGACGCTGTAGTCTAAAACGACCCTTTCTCTGTGGTCCTCTGTGACCCTAATTTTCTAATTGTTTTATGATAATAAAATTTTGTAAACACATTTGTCCAATGCAAAACAATCACGCACCGAAAAAATACATTTCGTTTTGAATTTCTGCGTTCTTTTCAAGTTGTTCAAAAAATAGATTTTTCTGTACAATGTTTATATTCTGACGATAAAATTAATTATTTATTTATATTTTATATATACATAATTATATAATTATATAATTATATATATATATATATATAATTATATATAAATATATATATATATAATTAAAAAGTAAAAAATTTAGACCATCCTAATGAAATTAAATGATTAAAAATATTTAACATATTATATATTTCATTAATTATTTGCTTAACTATTTAAGGACACAAATGTTTTTTTAAAAATCTTGAAAAATTATTCTCCCTTGTAATTTAAACTAATTTCTCTTTCTGATCAAATTAAAAATAATTTATATATTATTTATTTTGTAATAATTTATTAGTAATGAAATGTATTTAATATAAAATAATTTGTTTGAATCCTTATTTAAATAATTGAATATTTTTTTATTTTTAGGATGTATTTTTAAAAAGGAAAAGTGCTTCAAAATAAGAAAATAAATAAATGGCTTCCGTTTAAAAATTTTTTTTTTCATTTTTAATTAATTTGGTGTGGAAAAATATTTTATGATTACAATTATTATAATTATTACTAAAATTTTATTTAAAATATTAATTTAAATTAAAATAAATAAATTTTAGTTTGAAAAATAACTGAGTACTGGTTCGAAATCAAAGTGAAATAATTGTAATATTATTTCATAATTTTATTTTATTAAAATAACGATAAATATTTTCTAAAATTCAAGGTACATTTTTAGTTTGTTTTGATAAACAAAACAATAATTGGAAATGATTTCTTCCAAAAAGACAACCAGAATTAATAAGTGTAAAAAGATAAAATGGATATATTCTTAAAGGGGCAATGAAACACATAAAGAAAAGAGACTTACTCAATTTAAAATTTATATGTATAAAAACATGTTTCGCCTTAATTGCATCGCTAGATCTTAATACCAATCAACTGCTAATGTTTATAGATTTAGAAAATCATTACGTCATTCAAGTCTTAGGATAAATACTTTGATATGATTGAACAATCACTTTGCACGTTTAAACTAACGAAATCACTTCTATAAATGATTGACAGTGACAAATAAAAAGTTATTACGACACTTAAGTTATTAAAACCTTTAATCAATAACTCCTTAGAATGTAAGGGCAGTTTTGAATTTGTAGAAAAAATTTTAAAGTGGCTTTCTTTGACATTGTAATTTTTTTCAACAATATTACAAATTAATGATTATTAAAATTTCTTACTTAAATTTAGCTCAAAAATGTCATTTTCTTATTTAATGATACTTGGCATATGCAAATTGATGGAGTACCCATGGGTTCAACCCTTGCACCGTTAACGTCTTCAATTTATTACAAAATTGGTGAAAACTTTAGTCATTATTCTGGTGAATTACCAATCTTCTATACTCGATATGTCGATAACACTTCTTTGTTAATTAAAAATAAGGATGGCAATAATGGTTTTTTAAGTTTCTTAAATAAATATTAATTTCACATTTAAAATTGACAATGAAAATAAAATATCGTTCTTAGAAAACAAACGAATACTGCTTTATATAGTACATTCAATAGTTTTGTGACCCAAAATATAATAGATATATGATCAAGGGTTTAGTCCATAGAGTATGGAGTTTAATATCTTCATTTAAAATTTTTGATAATGAAATTCATATTCTTTACAAAAGACACTGTAGTAATTTATTAATAACCGTATAAAATATATTACAGATTCAATTTAATTAAAATTAAACAATAATAATTTATAACCAATGTAACAGAAGAAGGAAAGGATACACTAAAATAAGTTTTAGAAAAAAATTCGTTTTAGAAAAGAGCATGAGTTTAAACGAGTTCAAGAGAATCGTACTCCATTAGGAGTTAAAATTATAATATTATTTTCAACTTATAAAATCTCCAACTATTTTTTAATAAAGCTAAAACACTATTGGGTATGAAAGCTGATCTATTTTACCAATATAAATATCAAACGAGCGAATCCTTGTCAATTGATCAGAAAAATCGTCACCTCTGTACAAGAATGATGAACATACTAAATTAAGTAGAAATAGCTCTATTCTGGATCATATGTTGAAGTATCATGGCAATTGTTTGAAATATTTGAATATTACTCCGTAACTTTAATTATAATTATGAAAAGATAATAACAGAAGCATTGTTAAATAGCTTTTTAAAACCTAGTTTAAACGTGCAAATGGATTTATACAATCATATTAATGTATTTTAACGTAAGACATGAATGACGTAATGGTCTTCTAACTGTATAAGCAGTAGCAGTCTATTAATATTCAGATGATGCCATGAAGACAAAACATGTTTCCTATAAATAAAAGTTAAAAATAACGTCATTCTTTTTTATTATAAAATCTACGCTAAATTAATCAAAATGTCGAAACACTTTAAGATACTTTTTACTAGATGACATAGATATTAGTTTTTTGATCTAAATAAATAGGAAATACTTCTCTAAATGATTCTTATATATTCATTATAGTACTAAAGGAATGAATATCAGAAATATTGTAAAGAAAGTTTTCATTACTTGGTAGTCGCTAAGTCATTGAACTCGGTAATTTCGTGATGGATCCATTTTAAAATATTAAATATAGTTTATATATTTCAATAAGAAATCGGAACACCAGACATTTTCAAAAGAATAGTCAATTTCGTCTCAAAATGTGAACAATTAAATTCATAAAAATTTCGTTTTTAATCGTAAATCTCTTGATAATTTCGTTTAAAAAATAATTTACTAAATCGTTAATCGAAATTCAATTACAGCTCGCAATATAATTTGACAAATAATTTCGATAAACTTGATTAATCGTCAAAATGGTTTCGTTTAATAATATCAATACATAATTTTGATTATTAATATCGTCAAAAAACAAATTTGAATAATAATTTCGTCAAAACATATTTGATTGCAAATCATAAAACATTCAAAATGCGTAAAAAATAGATCAGCAAAACAAAATCATATTGAAAAAAATGAATTTTAAAAATTCACTAGAATTTTTAATTTTATTCAACTCGATTTCAATCTCACCAGTATGATGATTCCATTTTTACATACTCATACATGACAGTCTTGATAGAATGACACTGATAAACAAAGTTTTGTTTCCTGTTTGAAATTGCTTGTTTCGAGCTAATTTGAATGCGCTGATCACTTAATCTGAACTTTATTTTTGTCGAGGACCTCGAGTTATTATGCATACAATTATAGAATTTTCTGTGTTCTATTTTTAGTAACATTTGGTATATAAATGTCTTACAACCAGGGTAGCTGTAGAATACAAACTAGAGGTTCTAGCTGTAGAATACAAACTAGAGGTTCTAATCAGAAAATAATGGTGGATTCGTAATCAGCAAGTGCGATTTAGTGGGAAAAGAGGATTTTCATAAAATAAAGAGTCAAAAAAGTTTAAATTTGTTGATTAGTGTAATTGACTCAAGGGTTTTACAATTTGATACAGATTTTTGCATGCATATACAAGCATCATTGTAAAATTATATAAATGTCTTTACAAAATTATACGCACAAAATTATTTTAAAAAATAAAAATAAATAATTAAGAAGAAAGTTAAAAATTTATATATTCGATGACATGTTATCTTTTCTATCCCTATCTAGCCCAGCATTTATGTTATTTAAACAGACTTCCTTTGATAGGATAAACAATTGTTCCATGAAAGTAATTTTATCAAAATTCTCTTCAATGTTGGATTTAAGATTCTTAATTTTGAAATAATTATACCTAGTTTTTGTCATAGAAAAAAAAACTCTTCTATTGGATTCAATTGAGGTAAATATGTTGTGGTAAAAATAATCACTATCCTATGAGAGAGAAGAACTCAAGAACCGCCTTTGTCTTATGGATTTTGCAATGTCCATTATTAAAACTGAATTATGATTTTGAAAATAAAGCAATAATTTGATTTCAACAAATTTTAAAAACTGTGTAAACATATAGGCTCCAGTTCTGTATTCATATCATATCACACCATTGACACGTAATGCACACAAAAGATTCCTATTTGTGCCCCTTTTGTCTGGAACAGTTGTATTAGTCTTCTCATTTTCTTAGGAATATCCATAAAACACGTTGTATGTATACTGAATACAGTTTCATCAAGAAATATAAAACATGAAAATCCGCAAATATCATGAGTATATCTGGCTCAAGCTTCAATATTTTCAGCTGTGTTGAGTTCTCCAGGAATTAGTGTCAAACATTTTCAGATAATACCTCTTTTTTTCAGATTTCTACAAATTCCTGATGTTAGTGGTTCTTGGAACATCGTCGGAATTATTAGTAGCAGACATTAAAACTTTTATTATACCACAAAAAATGTTTAATTCTAATATTTAAACAAATTTATTATTTTTTTTTGAGAAACTATTTGTTTTATAAATCTTAAATCGATATAGATAAAAATACTTATAAATATTCATATTTGATTTTTTCATTACTTCTATAAATCAATTTTAAATTACGATAACACTTTAAAATATTTAATCGTTTTATTTAATTTTATTACTTTTTTTAAAATCGTTTCACATAAAAATTATACACTTTCTTTTACTTTTTATATTATATTAAAACTCTCAAAAAATTTTTATTAGCAATTTAATTGATCTTCTTAATTTAATAATTTTTATTTTTTTCAAACGTTACATATTTAATTATATAAAAACTTGAATTTGTACATATTTAATATAACCTTCTTTCAAAAATTTTCCTAACATTTTTAATTCCTAACAGTTGACTTTGAGATTGCTGATACTGATAGCTCCTCTTGAATCTTATTGAATCTCGCTCACTATTAAAGAGTTATTACTTGCGACAATATTCATCAAGCTTTTCTCTGTATCAGAAAGGATAATATTTCTATTTCGAATATTTTTTCTATATTTTTCACTAGAAGATTAAAAATTTATACCTTCTTGTATGCTTACATCTTGTCTTTCGAAACAAGTTGTCTTGATATTTTAATAATGGTGTTCTTCGGATAGTTTGATAGTCTTATTAACTTATTTTACAACAAAAATTCATTTATTTTCCATACTGTTCTAAAATTAAATTATTAAAATATTTCTATTTATTCAAATTATCAGTTACGTATTTACCATGTATGAGAAAGTACGGCTGTGTAAAAAATCATTAATAATGTAAATTATAAAGTTTAAAATAATTTTAATAAATAAATAATTAATGATTAACAATTTAAATGAGTTGAGTTAAATTAAAATTTAATTAAAAAATCTTTTCAATTTAATGACGACTTTTCTAGTTATTTTTTGATCTTCTAGGGTCAAAGGTCGTCCATAAATTTAGATTACAATTTTTTATTGATTATTATAAAAGAAATAAAATTTTAATTTTTACAATTTATATTTTCTGAGCATTTAATCAAATAAATTGAGTAAAAATGTTCTCTTTAAAACCTTACAGTCAATGATGATTAAATACAAAAATCAGAAGTACTAATTATATTACAACAATTTATTAATCGAAAAGGTTGATGAGAAAAAAAGGTTTATGTCCGATAATAGGTTTTCTTGAAATTGCTTTAAAAAAGATGTATTTAAATAATATATGCGTACATTTTTGATGATATGGATATTGAGATATTTTACTATGATGTTAATAATTTATGATTAAATGAAACTCTAAAGATTCTATTCTGACAGAAACTTCATCAATAGGTTTATGTCTTTCACAAAATGAGACAACTTCTACTCACTTCTCTTTTTTACATCTGTGAAGCTGCAATTGATCCCAAAGATAATTAATTATTTATACATTATTAACAGTTGCTTTATGTTTAACAATTTATTATTATTAATCGTTGTAATAATCAAGAATAAATTCAATGTTGATAATAGCGTCAAATATTTTTGTGATCACACTTTTTTATTTCTTTAGTTTTATTTAAATTTTTATTTATTTTAATTTTAAAATTAACAAGTAAACTTATAAATCATTTGTAAGTGGCGTTTATGCCTTTTTTATCCGAGATTTCATAAGTCGTATTTATCTCAAAACATTATTAATGACAATAATACCCGTATATAAACAAATTTCTTGTTAATTCAATTATTTCCCCAAAATCCATCTATTAAATTTGTCTTTCAATTTAATTTGTAAAATTTAACTTATAGTTATAAAATTTATTTTTTAACTTATAACTAAAAATATTTTATAAAATGTTATCATAAAACTATTAAATCTAAATTTACCATAAGCCTTTTTACTTTAAAAAGTATTTCTTAAAAATATTATAAATTTTAATCCGTTTAATTATTTATTATAAAATTCTTATTTCAAAACTTTTATTCAAATATATCAAATTTAATGATTGTAAATATTTTTTTTATTTTTATATAAGTATTTAATTTTTGTTTTCTTTTAAAAATCATTTTTACTTTTGTGTTTATTTAATTTTTTAAACGTACAAATGAAAAAGAAATTAATAAATTATTGTGGCAAAGTGTAAATTTAAAATAACTCCTAATATATTTATATATCAATATAATATATTAGGTTAATAAATGGTATTTATATATTGAATGGGTAGAAAGTAACTTCACTAAAAACATTTTTAAGTATGAGGGAAATAACGATTTGATTATTTTGTGGCATTTTATTAGTATATATATATATATATCGAGAAGATACTCAACAATGACGGAGAGGGAAAACTAAAGGAGCTCACGACGGAACTTCGTAATCTCTGTAAATTATAATCGAAGGAGAAAATTTTGTGTACTCCCTCGAATCCTATTGGGAACAACTATTGAAGAACAAACCACTTCAATAATCTTTTTAGGGCCCCCTTAAAGCAGAAAAAACGGACTAAAGTCGCTGGAGACACTCTAAATCTCAATGATTTGGATTCTCCTCTGACGAGAGAGGAAATAGCAGAGGAAGTGAAGCAGCTGATGAGTAGGACAGCCATGGGATCTATAAGTGGAGAGGATGTGAAAATACTTAACCTACTGGTGGTGTGCTTTAGGAACATATGGAACGGACTAGAGGCAATCCCACTGCGTTAGAGAGAGGACAATATGGTAATTCTCTTCAAAGGGAAAGGCTCTCAAAAAGATCCAAATAACTACCGAGGCATTTTTCTTTTAGATGTAGGAGGAAAGATTCTAGCCAGAATCATCGAAATCCGAATCACTTCGATCACCAAAGCGATACTGGATGAATAGCAGTATGAATTTCGGCCTGGAAGAGGAACTCAGTTGGCTATAAGTATCTTGAGGAAATTGCAGGAGGAAGCACAATACAAAGACATCAATATGTATGTCATCTTTGTCGACTTGGAGAAAGCATTCGACAGTATCCCCGGGAGTCTCTCCGGAGACTATGAATAAGAGGGAGAATGTTACAGATCATTAAAGCTTTCCATGAGAGATTTAAAGGTTCTGTATTGGAAAATGAGAGTGAGTTGATCTCTATCTTCCATTAACTAAATAAATTAAGAAACACAAAAATAATCTGTAAAATTTATTATTTAGTATGATTAACATAAGGTTGTTTCAGGATTGTTGGTATTAGTGGTATGAAATAAATAGATTGTTTTCCGGAGTTCCAAATCAGCAATAAGTATATTTCCGTACCAGTAAAAATGTGTCAACTGAAATCATCAACATGAGATTTGCTGAACAAATGTTGATTCCATGTTTAGACTGCTACTAAACATTCATCAGGTGAAAACTCACTATGCGAGTGGCTTAGTTGTCGGTAGTTTGATGGAAATTCGTTGGCGAGAGTGCCATGTGAGACGAATTTCCAGTACCGACTAAACCAGAAAACCCGATAAATGATTAGTGCTCCCATTCGATGCTTCGCGGCTAATATTATGGAAATCAATTTGTTGATTTTCTCAATGCGACAAAAATCCGCTGACATTGGCTGGTACGGGATACTTACATACTCGATTGGGACAGTAGAAATCTATTATTTCGACCTATGACATATTATTGACATACTATGACATATTTTGGCATTAGCCATTCATCAAATAATTAATCGGAAAATTTTCTATCAATGGACACAGTACCTGAAACGATTTTCGATAAAATTCATGGCAAAACGTATATTAAAGGAAAACTTTTAGGCTGAGGCGGTTTTGCTAAATGTTACGAGTTGACTGATTCTCAGAACAAAGAAGTATTGGCGGGAAAATTATTATGAAAAGCAGCATCAAAAACAAGAATAATAGCGAGAAACTAAAACAGGAAATAAGTATCCATAAATCGCTCAACCACGAAAATATCAAGTTTTGCAGCTACTGCGAGGACTCCTCGAATGTCTACATCATGTTGGAGCTTTGCAAGAATCGATCGCTTCTTGAGTTGCACAAGCGCCGCAAGTTTATCACCGTGCCAGAGACCCGGTATTTCTCGCGACAAATCGCCCGAGCGTGTGAATATTTGCACCTATGACATATTATGTGTTTGCATGGTGGTACATGTAACGACATACATAAAAATAACATTGACATGCTTTAAACAAAACACACTCACTTGTTACAGGAAATGAAAGACTGATTAATTAAATCAAATTCTAGATAAAAGTTACACATAAAAATTCAAATTATCGGTATGACAGTTAAAAATAATCATAATAAACCGTGGCTTATGATATTTTTGAGGTAGTCAAACGATTCATTGTTGGTCATGTCACAACTGCATGTTATCACAGGATCTGATACGGACTTCTCTCTTTGAATTTGACGAGTTCTGGCGGATTGTGTCCCGTTAAGCGAACCAAATTTATCCAATACGGCTCTAATGCGATCCAAATCTAAGGGTCTCCAAAGTCGTATTGATTCGGATAAACAACACGTCGTCTCCAAAGAGGATTTTGCAAGTGAAACATTCTTTATGGAAATACTTGTCGCCCACTTTCAGCATCTTACCCTTACATTTCCTAGTGCAATGGAAACAACTGATTGTACCCATTAAAATGTGATCGGAAATGATCTTTGGTGATAGTCATTGACAACTTGGCTTTTAATTTAATTCCATTGATTCTTAATTTTTCAATCCATAATTTAATATATCTTTATACATATATATCTTAGGTGTAGTTAAATCCAATGCAAGGCATTGACATTTTCATGTTGATGTCATGATAACCGACTATTGACTTGCGCCTCTGTCTTCGCTTCGTCACGGCGAAGAGTTGCACTATGTAAAAAGTCATACAAAACAAAGTGGTATCTTAAGGAAAATCCAGGAAGAAGCTAGGTACAAGAATGTGCACACCTTTATCATATTCATTGACTTAGAGAAAGCATTTGACAGTGTCCTCGGGAGTCGCTCTGGGATTGTTTAAAGCAACTGGGGGGATAAGAGGAATAATACTGGAAATCATCACACTCGTTCATGAAGGATTCCAGTTTTTCATTGGAAATAACGCTTTGACAATGGAGAAGGGAGGGCGGCAAGGTTGTGTTTTAGAACCACTCCTCTTCAATATCGTCTCCGATACAGTACTGAAACTGGAGGAGTTAAGATGAAAACAGATAAGGCATGTATAAGAATCATCACCCCTTTGTCGGTGAGGAGCCATGTTCAGATGTACATTCTCTATACGTTTTTTTAATTCATTGTGCTCAGCAAATTTTTATAGTAAGAAGAGAATGTACACCTGACTATCTTGATACGAAATTGAAGTATTTTCGAATATTAATTTCTTTGTTCGACATTCTCTTTCATATCTAGGACCCGTCTCAATTTAAGTACTCTATATATTCTGCCTATTCATCTTAGTAGCCGAAGAACCAGAGCATGTCGCGAGAAATGTACTCTCTTATTAGTTTCTTTTGTAACGGCCACTGACACTTTAGTTATCTGAAAGCCATTTAAATCTATTATAAATTTGTTTTAGTATTGAAAAATTTAAATATTTTAATTTTAGTGTTCCACAATTTCATTATAGCATTTATAGTTAAATAAAAAATAACTTTTTATTACTTAATGCAAAAAATGTTTAAAGTTTATATGGTATTAGTACATTTTAAAATATGTATTATTCTACTTAAAAAAACATTATTTTCTACAACTTACTTTTGTATCTTTGATCTTATTAGTTACAGATTGTTTATTACTAATATTACTTTACATTATTTTATTTGTTATTCAAAATTATTGATCATCGGAAATGTTTCATGTCTTTTGATACCTTAGTCAAGCATTTGTCTCTTAGGAACATCAATGAAGTACCACCAGAAAATAAATTGAACAATATTTTAGTGATATTAATTCATCAATATACATTTACCTAAACATGAAAAAACATTCCGCTTACCAAACATTCAATTATCAATATTTTTTGCTATTAAAGTTCCATTAACATCATTTTAAAATTATATTTATTGAATTCATTTTTAACTAAAAATTTGTTGGTAAATCGATTTATAATTTATTCAGAGTTCATATTTATGTTTTGTTACAGGATGGAATGGGGAGTTTTGAGGAAGAGAACAATGTCTCAAATAAGATGTTGCCAAAATTCAAACTCATGTTTTATAACAATACTTATATTGATAAATAAAAGCACAAAGTTATTAAAATAATAAAGACTTTATATTTCTTCTCATTTTGTTTCCTGTCTAACGACTTAAAAGGTTATTAGATTCAAGGATTTGGTTGATAGATACTTCTTGGAGTATGGGAAAAATTTTGGATTGAAGTTCTTTTGCGACTTAAAAAGTAAGGAATCATAAATCATGAAGAAAAGAATATTATACAAATGAAAGACCTTATCAGTTTCAATACATTGATTCCTAATTTCAGATTTTTATTTTATTAATTATTTTCAGTAAAAAAGTAAGCGAAAGCATTATGTATTGTTTGAACCATTTCCTATGAATATTAAAAGAATAACGAAATCTTGATAAAAGTATTTATACGTAAAAGAATGAAGCGAAACAATACGCATGAATCAACACAGGAAAGGGAAATATTTCTGCTGTTTAAATTAAAGGGAACTTCAATTTGAATATTTTTAATACTTTTTTCTATGCTAAAGATCAAATCGAAAATCATTCTAAAATATATATTTTAGCAAGAGAACTTTATATATTATAATAATATAAATAAACAGATTATTAAGCGCAATATTGGATGGATTAATGCGTCAATCATGTTTATGAAATCAGAAAATAAAATTAACATATCCTTCTTTTTTGTCACGAAAGGTTTTATTTTTCTTACTTCATTTTAAAAAAAGTAAATAACTGAGGAAATTAGTTTTGTTATTTTTATTAAAATGATTACTAAAAATTCATATGCAAATGTAAAATAGGTGTGCGATGAAATTCAAATAACTTCAGGTGTTAATAAAAATATTATTAAAATTATAAAAAGATTTAATATAATTTAATAACTACTTTTTTATTATTAAAGAATGATCTTTAAAACCTTTTCAACGAAATAAATCCTGCTTACATTTCAGGAGTCCAAGATTGGAGCATCAATACAGCATATAGTCTTTTTTCATTAACATTTTTTTAAAGAAGGAGTATATTTCTATTTAGATTTATTTATTAGCTTTTTATAGCAGATATTTTAAAATTCGGAATTCAAATTTGCTAATGATTGTTTAAAATATATTTTTGGCCTTTATGTCAACATAGTCAATTATATAGACCCACTATTATACATGCAAGAGATGATCAAAACTCTGTTAACATCGTATTGAGCTTCATTTTTAATTAAATGGCAGTTTTTACTTAAAATTATTTTTATTCATAGAGTTAAAGTTCTTCAACTTCCATGTTCCGCCCGGACCCTTGATGTGGTCATCAATCGGGTGGTGGTAGCAGAGCTGCGATGCGAAAGAAATTTTGGGAGTTCACAAGGGTGCATTCGTTCACCATTTTTAATAAATTTAAGAAGAAATATTCTGTTTGAAAATTCTATCGCTGATTGTCTCGTCTGTTTACGTTGCTGGAAACAGGTGACCAGACCGAATTTGCTGGTCTTAGGATGCGTCTTCTCATTCAACAGGATATTTGCTGGTTTGATGTCTCTGTGAACAATTCCGTACTCGAGATGGAAATATTGGAGGTCCTTGGTGCATGCCGTTGTGCATGCAGTTCATATGACCCGGTCGAAAGCCCTGGGATTCGTAATGGCCAACGAAGTCGGCTAAATACCGATTGAAGCATAGCTCTATGATCATATGCCCGTCACCGACTACGGGATTAATGTTTAACTTGTGCAGTTTGAAACCGTACTTGCAGTACATGTACGGATGGACTTCGATCTCTCAATTGAACAGTTCTTTCTTTGGCTTGTAAATACTATCCAGAATGAATTTCAATGCCACTATAATAATTTTGTTGATCGAGTTTTCTTGCCGATCGATTTCGAAATACTGATCATACTCTCCTTTTTAAGAGACCGTTTAAGAACGATTTTGTTATAATTAATTGTTTCCAATAAATCAGTGCTTTTTATTTTTAGAAAAACAAAAAGTCAAACAAAACAATGAGACGAAGACCGTCTTCGAGAACAAAAATCGATAGTCAAAGGAGACAGAATAATAACAATTATTAAAGGATCAATTTTTATATGAAAAGATTTCGTTTTATTTACGTTTATCAATGTTAAAATTTTCTATTAAAATCGCAGAGATCAATCAAACTCTTCTTTGACCGCAATTGTTTACAAAGTCACCTTTTTGATTTATATAAACAAACTTTTTTACATAAAAATATTTTTTTAATTATTAATTTTTTAATTCAAGCAAACGAAAAACAATAAAATTGTCAGGGATCGACTTTCAATTATCGTTAAAAATTCTTGGAAAATTTTGAGATAAAAAAACGATGACGAATCTAATTGATATAAATAATAATAATAAATTTAAGATATAATTTTTTTATTGAATAGTTTTTATATAATATAATATAATTTTATATTTTATAATAGTTTTTATTATAGTTTTTACTTCATTTTAAACGTTTGTATTTCTGAAATTATCCGATAAATTTAAAAAATGTCTACAAAATTTTATTGTGAGACATATTTTTTCTATAAAAAATAATCTTTTGTCGTTTTGATTAATCATTTAAATTCAAAATCGTTTAAATTCCAGATAATAATTTTAATAATAAAATTAAAGAAAATAAAACTTAAATTGGGGTGAAAAGGTCTCGGTTTGTCTCGATGATGTATTTTGATGAAAAAAAATAGAATAATTTTATTATTTTGATTTTTCAATGAATTTAATAAATATGTTATTAAAAAAATTATTTTGTAGTAAAAGCAATGATAAAAACATGTGAAATTAAAATATTTTTTTATTTTATAATGAATATTTTTATCTTGTAAATAGTTGAGAAAATATTTTGAAGAAAATCGAATCAATAAATAAAATCTAAAATTATTTGGAGAGGAAGTTTGAATGGTTGAATTATTTAAAAGCAATTTTCTGTGATTTTGGAATATTTTGTTAAACTAAATAAAGTTTATTATTAAAAAAACTATAAAAAAGAAAGATATTCATAAGAGTAAAAAATTCAAATCAATTTCTAATTTTCCGTGTATAAATAATTAACAAAAAATAAAAAAATAAAATAAATGTTTAAATTAGTAAAAATTTAAAATGCCACATATTTTTGTTTAATTAGTATTATATATTGTCATTGTTAAAAATAATTTATATTAAAATTGTTTTGATATATGAAAATTTTAATTTTCATTTAAATTTTTGAAATATATTTATTGTTTATTTTTCTTTTATTTGAATACCAACTTTACAAAATTATAATTTCTAATTTATACTTAAATTAAAAATCCCCATATAATGTATAATATTTTTAAAAAAAATTTTTTGATTATCTTTTTAATAATTTATTTATTACTAATAATATTAATAATTATTACAAAATGTAATTATAGAGAAACAAAATTAAAATTAACATTAATAATAATAATTAAATCTCAATTTTTTGGTAATATTTTTAATTAAATTGAACATTAATTTATAATAATATTTAATAAATATTAAATAAAAAATATAAATATATTAAAAAATTACAAGTCTTTTTGTTAAATGAAGAAAGTTTTAAATTATTTTATTGTGTGATCTTTCTGTTGATTTGCAATATAAAATATCGTCGTTAAATGTTTTACAAACCCGTTCAGAAGAATTAAAGTCTTGTTTTTGTAGTATTTTGATAAATTTTATTGATACATATTATTATATGTATAAAAAGTTACTTAATGTTTATTTCGCTGGTCGATATTTAAATTGTGAGAAGTGGTTGCAACGTCTATATCAGAATTCATTTTTTTTAAAACACCAAAATTTATTAATATAACAATTCACATTTCTAAAACAAATTTTCCTGTTAATTTAATTTAATTA
>MQRK01250643.1:51197-70226 GCA_001938485.1 Girardia tigrina
ATATATATTAGAGTTTCTTAAAGCATTGAAAAGAACTTCAGATGATTAGAAAATTAATTTTTTCTCAAGAAGAGGTTATTTTATTTAAATATACTTATTTAAAATATTTGTAAAGATTTAATTTAAATCAAGTGGTCCTCTGGACCACAAGAATAGAGAAACTTACAGATCAAAATCTGTTACCAGTCTTTGATCTACATACAGTATAAGGTAGATCTGTATGTAGTAACTTCGGCATTGAAATGTTTTATAAAATTATTTAATTATGAATTTATTATTAGAATGAAATTTTATAATTGTTTTGGTAACAAATATCAGTCTTAATAAGTAAATGAATGCATGTAAATATTTATTTTTTGCAAAAAAAACCTGCATTAATAATCATAATACATTATGTTACTTCTGTTAAGTATATTGGAGAGTGAATTGTTACATCGACTATATCTTTTTTTAGTTTTGAACATATCTTGAAGTAAATGATAAAACGTGATCTCTACATGCAGTTTACACAAGACATGTGAAGGATCTACGATAGTGGAAAATTGGGAAAGAATATGTTTTATTATTGCCTTGCCAAAGGTTTGGAGAGATGTCCGTAACTCGTATCGTTTGTTAATGAGAGTTTGGAGGTTTTTGAAAACGTACATAGGCGTATTTATTCAATTTAATATTCTTCGTTGCTATATACCGCCTTCTCCATCTCTGTTCAACACTCATCATGTCTCTCTCGTAAAAGCTTTGATGTCTGCTTGCAAAAACTCATCCAGGTACTTTTTTGCAATTTTCTGAATTTTTTTCCAGCGATAAAGAGTTTTGAAAGGATCTGAAATGGTTATAATCTGAAGGAGCGAAATCCGAAAAATAAGTAGGATGCATTAGAATATACCATCCAAGTGGCAATATTTTTTTCGAATCTGCAAAGATTTATGCAACCTTGCCTTGTCATGATGAAACGTTAGTTAATTATCAATGCACTTTATGACAAGCTTCAAATAACTCATAAATTGCTTACACAGAATAAATGTATTGTACACCATATTATGTGTTGAAAATATATTGTAGAAACCAGGAGTTT
Organism: Girardia tigrina; assembly: GCA_001938485.1. Taxonomy (NCBI): domain Eukaryota; kingdom Metazoa; phylum Platyhelminthes; order Tricladida; family Dugesiidae; genus Girardia; species Girardia tigrina. The sequence continues at coordinate 52,273 of MQRK01250643.1, forward strand.
GAATTGAAATAAAATATTACGGTGACCGTCTCACCTGATACTAAAGCCTGAAATTTCACCAAACTATCTTACTACATAGTGTGGTTTCATCAGCTTCCTAAAATTACAATAATCCACATAACCATATTCAATACCACTATATAAACACAATCAAGATGTAGTGATCTGTCTAATAGATGATTACTGACCCACTGATTTGGTAATATACTGGTGGCTTCTAGTATAAGGCAGAGCTTTCATGCAAATTTACTGATACGCTGTACCCCAATCTAGTTTTCCAGTGACACAACATGGAAATATGCCTGGCTGCTCTGCACTGCTGACACTGATAATGATATTAACACTAGGACTGTCGCAGCTTAAAGTACCCTTCTTTGCAGGGTGTGGTGACTTGAATTAGAGATGAATGAATCAGCTGTGTGATTGTCGAATAAGTCTTTAAGGAATGTTCATTTTTAGTGGTGAGCATTGTACTCTATATTTGCTCAAGCTGAAACAAGGGAAGAAAAATAGGTTTTCAGTTCTAGCCCTAGAGTCGGTCAAAGTGTTAAATATACTTGAACATATACATCAAAATTTTTAATTGATGATATATATCATGGGTAATATATTTTTATAAAAGTCATTTTTATAAAAAGTTTCATGACATATTTTAGTGTTTCTTAATGTAATTTTGCTGGCTGATTCAGAAAATAACATCAGTTTCTCCTTACCTTCAACGGTTCAAAAGATAAACTAAATTTTATATAATTAACATATACGAAAAATCAGCTTTAACTAACTACATTACACAAAATTAGCAAAATATCAACATAACTGAGTTACAATGTCTACTTTTTGTATACAATAAATAAAATGATTAAAGTAATCCTAAATTTTTCAAAAATGCACAGTAGATCATTTTTGTCTCTTATGATTTTTGTCATCTGTGCGCACCAAACTCCATATATAGTCACCCATCATGGCTTCGTCCCAACGTCCTTGATATCGCTTCTGCATCACCGTAATGTCCTGGTAAAAACTCACACCGTGGTCTTCACTAGCATCTCCGAGATTTGGTCTAAAGAATTCCAGGTGAGAGTGCAGATAATGCAGCATTCTACAACCCAAATCTTGGTAGCTGTTGAGTAATTCTTCAATCAGTTCCTTATAATTATCCGCTCTGTTGTTACCAAGAAAATTAGAAACTACATGTTTGAAAACAGTCCAGGCTCTCTTTTCTTTTTCTTTTATATTACTCTCTAAAAGATCTGATTCGAACATCTGTCTCACTTGTGGTCCAACAAACACACCTGCTGATACTTAAGCTTCTGATAGCTTGGGAAACAATGACCTGATCTCTTTAAGGCAGTGGTGGCCAAACTGGGTGTCGCGACACTCTAGGGTGATTTTTAAAAAGATTTTTACGCGTAAGTAATTGTTTGATCATACTACTAACGCCTTGTTACAATTTACCAAATGTAACAATTCACCAAAAATTTAATGCAAAGGCATATGGGTGTCGCGAAATTTTTCCGTTTACAAAAAGGTGTCGCGACGCAAAAAAGGTTGGCCACCACTGCTTTAAGGGTTTCACCACTAGGACCTAGGGCTGTTACGAATTGTTTAATCAATCCCAGTTTTATATGCAGTGGAGATATGTGCAGAAGAATTTTATCAACAGAAACAAGAGCAACATTTTTCACGCTGTATGTACTTGGTTTCAAGTCACTTCGTTCAAACGTCTCTGCTATCCCATAAACAAAGAAAACAAGAGAACTTTGTGAATCCACCTTGCAATCTAAGAAGAAAACCAATCATCTTAAAATCTCCACAAACATCCCATTTGTAGCTATCGCAGTTGACTTTCTGTAGTAAAGTTCTAATATTACTATAGTCCTGCTTCAAATGCACACTGCTACCGATTGGTACCGAAGGATTCTGATTGTCATTGTGGAGTAGTACTGCTTTTAAATTCCTAATAGAGCTGTCGAAAATAGTCATCATTGATCTGGTTGATGTGTGACACCAATTGGTTCAAACAGTCCCATCACGTCTGAACAAAACCAAAGTGTTTATTCAACTCTAAAGTACTGAGTAAATGTATTCTGTCTATTTCGGTACTTAGCAATTCTCACACCTGGATCCAATAAATTCCATTCCTTTAGTCTAGATGAAAGCAGTTCAGCGCCTGCTTTAGGAAGGTTTAAGTCTCTGACAAGATCGTCAAGTTGTTGTTGATTTGGAAAGTGAGGCTCTTTAGACTGCCAAGCTTCTTGTTCTTTTTCATAATTATCGTCCTTATCCGATAGTTCCCTGTAGGCTTCATTTTGTTCTGGTGATTCTGGAAAAGGCAAATGTTCATCATGTTGCACTGGTGCAATAGAAAAAGGTTTATCAGGATAGACTGGTTTCTTCTTATCCTGTGGTTTCTTATAAGCAGTGATATCCAATATACATAAGTAGCAGTCATTGATGTGATTTGTCGGCTCCCTCCAAATTCTAGGATTGCAAACGGCATTCGTTTCCTGCAGCCTCCTAGCCACTCTTCCAATGTTGATTTGCAGCATCTGCATATAACATGAGGAGCCAGGGATTTATCTTGATTTCCTATGGGCATTCCAAAATATTTCTCATATACTTCGCAGTACTTCGTGTCCCTAGATATCTTATATTTGATTTGAAAGGGATTTGAAATAATATCCACAAACATAGCCAAATCATTCAGATGATAATTTACAATGTTTAGGTGACATTTTTATCTACAAAAAATAACAAAATCAATATTAATATGAAAATCGTTGAAGATATAACAAAATAATGGTCAGCGGAGTCATAAAAATGAATTTTTCATCCAAACTGCTGTAGCCACATAAAAATAATTGTTACCACTAGAATCAGAACGCCAAAATTGTATAAAAAACACTAAAAAATAAAATGAAACATTTTTTTGATTCCCTATGTATTCATTTCAATATTAACTTTGAGAAATTAATTTTTTATTTGTAATAATATTAATAAGTCGTAATATATTAAAAATATGATTGAATTAATTATCCTAACAATGTAATAAGAGGACTCGAAACTGTTATCTTAAGAATCATAAGCGTTGGTTACCGTGAGGTTCATGTCTATCAGAAAGAGACATTAATTTAAGTGATGTATAAGAACGATGTCTATCTTCAAAAACTTATTCGATCGACTTCTTTGGAAATGCTCACTAATCCCAGTGTTGAAACGACAATGTCTCTCTTGAACGAGTTTTAAAATCTGTGTCAGGCAACCTTTCAAAACGTTTCTCTGAACACCCTTATTATGACAAAAACAAAACACCCTTATTATGAATGTTTAAATTTTCTGAGAAACTAATTTTAAACTTAATTTAAATGTACTAAAATGTTTCTATTATATTTATTATACTTTTATTCCCAGAACATTTATGTCTGTAAAAGTATTTTTTGGAATGACTCTCGGATTCGACCATTGTACATGGGTAACTTTGAATCAGGAATTAAACCAGATTATTTTATTATTAATATTTTATTATTCTATTTTTGATATTTAAAAAAAATAACCTTTTCCCTATCTTTTTCGCCTAAGTTGATAAAAAATACTAAAGATGAAATTAATCATAAAAGATAATTATTGTTATGATTTACTAACTATTTTGATTTTTGAATAAAAAATTATAATATATTATTATATTCCCCTTACATATATAAATATTAAAGTTTATATTTTTCTTTAAAATTATTTAATCTTTTCTCTATTAATATTCTTAACTTACTTCAATTTTCGTCTCAAGAAACTTTATGCTTCTAATATATTCATTAATTACTTTACGAAAACATTACATGTAAAATAATAAAAATTTAATAAAGAGAGTTTATTTTATAAAACAAAAAGAAATAATTTTGAATTATTAAAATCGATTAATAAAATATTTTATATATAATAATATAATTAAGTAAATATAATTACATCGATTTCAAATAAAAAATATTGAGCCTTTTTATTCTTTTTTTAATAAATTTAATTTTAATTCATTTTAATAAAATTAAAAAGAATGATATTTAAGACTTATTTTGGAAAATCCTTTTAAATGACTTTGTTTTTATTTTCAAATTTAAAAAATAATAATAAGATAAATAATGATAATAATAGTTACAATAATATTACCATAATTTATTACGGATAACCCGTATCTAAATTTTTATCATTAACTTTTTTTTTGAAAATTAAGTTCCCATAAATTTTACCACCAATGTATAACCCTCACTCATCAATTTTTCGAAGTCGTCTTTTTCAACCGTATTACCAGCGGATTATACACAGTAAATTGAGATAATAATAATAATTGTTAAGTTCATGGTTGTTTTCTGCTGAAAACTCAGATGAAGACATTTTCGAAGCTTTAGTTTAACATCAACAATGTAACATAATATTTAAACTAGTTTTGTTTAAATAAATTTTTGAGGAACGATTTTTCATTTTTCTTGTACAAACTAATAATATCAAAATAATTGTAATATAAATATATAGTGCCGGCCTCCGGATCTGGCTGTGAAGGTCAGTATCCGTTTCTCGTGCAGGAAGTATGGAATCTGACTAGAATCGCTTGGTGCTCAGACTTCCCAAAAAGGGAATTCGTTCTCTTGGCCTCAAGGATAGTTCCAGGCGGTTTGCGATCGATCAGGCTCGCTGAATGTCAACTTGAAAGCGCAACTGTGGCGCTGGCAGTCCAGTCTTTTTGGGTCAGTGTTGCGATTGATGTGCATCGGTTCTCCGTTGATCAGTGAAATCCGCAATTGCTCTGTTCCCCCGACGTCGATCTGTTCGACGGGCCACTTCATGACGGCTGGGATTGCGTCGTCGGGTCGCAAATAACAAAACCGGACCTGCTCATTAGTCAATGACCCGAAGGTAGGAAAGCTGAGATCTCCGAAATGGAGCATGATTTTACGTGTTGTTATTTTTAATTATTTAAAATTTAAAAAACAAACATGTTCGACAAAAAGAAAATGTATTTTATAAAATTCAAAATTGTGTCACCTAAATTATTTTCATTTAGTGCACTTAAAAAAAAGTAAAAATTGTTAACATTTTCAATGGCACCCAAATATAGTTTCATTAAATTAAAAATTTATTATTTTTGAAATCTTGTACTTTGTATTTTTTTTCAAAACTATAATAATTTATTAAAACATCTTTTTAAATATATTTTTATATCTTTAATTTAACGTACACTTAATACTTAATTTATATTAACATCATCAATATGATTTTTCGAACATTTATTAATATCACAAGCTGATTTGTCATTATAACAATTATTCAAACTATTTTCGTTATTCGATATTTTTCTTGATTAATATATTTCTGAATTCATACTAATTTTTTAAAATATATGAAAACTATTTATTAATATTACTTAATTATCAAGATTCTAATTGATTAAAATTAAATCTAAACATTTTGAAAAAGTATCAATATAATTAATATATTAAAATTTTAAATTACATTAAAAATTAAATATTACATTTGAAAAATATTTTTAATCTTTTTACTTAAATATTAAATTAAATTATTTTCAAATAGTACTAATATAATAAAATACCGATCAGCCATCTGTGTAGGAGAGACACAATCCCAATCAACATACAACATACAAAATATAAAACAACAAAAATTCAAAACATTCCTCACAATTTGTATTTTTAAAAATTCAAATAATTTATTGTATTAATTTATAAAAAGTTCATTAGTTAGATTTTAATTCAATAATTAAGAAGTTTCTCTAAATGCTCACAATAAGAATTATTGTTATTATTATTGTTTCGAAATTTCGAATGCATTTTATTCTCATTATAATAAACCGTGCGATTCATAAGTCGTCGTCTCCAGATATGGAACTATACTACGATGTAATGTAAAACTTTTGAATATGATATAAATGTATTACGACATGGTTTTTTACGCTGTACAACTTGAAGACATGAAAAGAAAAAGGTTTTACAATAATTGTTCAAAATGTTCACCATTTTTCTGCAAACACAGATTACATCGCTCCACAAAATTTGTGTAGCATTTTCGAATGATGCGGTGATCGATGTCTGACTCGATCTTTTCTCTTATAAAGCAAAGAAAAGCTATGGTTTTCTGTAGACTTTCATATTCAATTATATTCCTTTGATTGTTAACAGCCTATTGATTATTGATTATCCGGTTATTCAATATCTATGAAATTGAAATTTTAAATGTCTGATATTAGTTTGTGTACTTTCACTTTTATTCAAATGCGCCAACTGCCAGTACAATGGCTGAAGTAAGTGGAAATGTCGAATTTTCTATTAAAGATAAAGTTTTCATCAATAGTCATGCAATCGTTTATGAAAGCTGCTCGAAAGCGTGTCAAATTTTTAAAAAGCGTTTCAAACGTCGTAGAGGACCCCAGGAATGGCCACCTCGGTCTCCCGATTTGACAATACCTGACTTCTGGCTATGGAGTTACGTCAAAGATCGAGTTTACGCCATCGAAAATAACTATCTGATGCTCGACGAACTACAATTTCAAGAGTGCTGTCAGACATCGATCACCGCATCATTCGAAAATGCTACACGAATTTTGTGTTGCGATGCAATCTGTGTTTGCAGAAAAATGATGAACATTTTGAACAATTATTGTAAAACCTTTTATTTTCATGTCTTCAAGTTGTACTGCGTAAAAAACCATGTCGTAATACATTTATATCATATTCAAAAAGTTTTACATTACATTGCAGTATAGTTCCATATCTTGAGACGGCGACTTATGAATCGCACGGTATATTAATATTTATCGCCACCCTTCTTCTTCAAGTTTGAATGACAAAATTGCCTAATTTGATTTGCTTGTTTGATTATATATATATATATATATATATATATAATATACATTTTTATTTATGTTTTAAAATTATTTAAAAAAATAATAAATTAAAAAAGTGAATAACTTATATTAAATTAATAATGTCATAATTTGGGTTTTAATTAAATCCCAAACAAAGACTTTGTGCGGGTTTGATAAGTTTCATTGCCGAACATTCGCGCTGGCAGAGTTTCAATTAAAAATATTTAAACAAAGCAAATATCTAAAATCAAAAGTTCTCTAAAATAATTATAATTTAAATATCTCTAATTAATTTTAAAAAGTGATTCTCAGAAATAAGTTAATGAAATTTTATTTGCTAAAAATGTAATTTTTTAAAAAAAATAATTTTTAAACATCGAAGCTATTTGAAAATTTGAAATTATTTAAAAAAAATGTTTTTTAAAAAAATTATTTGCTAAATAATTAATTTTTTAAAACAATTGATTGTTTAAAAAAAAAATAAAACAGCATTTAAAAATTTATAAATATTCTAAAATTCATGAGTTCGCCTAGTCCTTACAAATATTATTACAAAAATCATAATAATCGCCATAATAATTTATATAATCATTTAATTATTTTAAGGAATTTGGTAATTTTCAAAAATGTCAAACATTACTGTTAAAAATAATACTTTTTGTCATTCAATTATGATCTAAGTAAGGGGGGCTAGTAAGAGAAAATAATTTATTTTAAAAATTATTGCTAATAAAAATATCATATTAATTTCCCTCTGCATAAAATATTTTTAAATTAATTTATTTATTTAAAAAAACAGTTTACTTGGAATTGAAGAATGAATTTATCAGAATTTAGAAATTCTGTGACTTGAATTGTACCTTTTGTTTCGTGAATTTTAAAGACATTGGCACTGTGATGGGGGTCCACATTCAATAGAGTATAAGTCAAGTTTGCATTTTCCAGTGTATCACGATCGTGCGCCTTAATTGTTGTTATAACTTGACCGGGGTAAATAATTTTCGTCACATTAATAACATTGTTATCCACGCTGGGAAACATCCAAATTGGCTCATTGTCATTTCTGTCCATTATATTCACCATGATTATCTCTTCTTTTGTTTGCGGTGGGTTTCCCTTATCAGTTAGTAACAATGATATTTTAAAATAATCATATTTTTCTCTATCAAGCGCTTTTAGAGCGAAAACTTCCCCATTTTTACGATCAATTGTAAAGATTTTATCAACCAATTTTTCACTGTGACTCTCCACATAGTTTAAAGTAAATTCAACTTGTCCATTATCTCCCAAGTCATCGTCTGCAGCCTGAATTTGAAATAACTTTTCTTTAATATCGTAAATGCCTTCGAGGATATTAACGACTCTGCTCATGTTTAACAAATATGGTTTGTTGTCATTTGCATCAATTATTGAGACAGTCAATGAGAACGATGTCGTAAATTGACTGCCGGGCTGTTTGTTATCCTCAACTAAAATATGCAACACGAACTTCTCTATTGTTTCCCGATCGAGATTCGATTTTGTCTTGATTTTTCCGTACTTTTTATCAATATAAAAATGATTGTTTTTATTATTTTGAAACGAAAACGAAAGATTTCTGGTGGCATCTTTATCTTCGACTTGTAACTTAAATATTTCCTGTCCTATTGGAATGTCTTCACTGATGTTGATGGACTTTATTGTTTGATCTACCTTTGGAGGGTATTCGTTAACATCGATGATACAAATATCAATGGATTGGGCTTTTATCATACTCGGCTGTCCACTGTCTCGACAGGTAACTTTAATTGTCACGATATTATCTTCTTCGCGATTAAATGTATGATTTGCAATAATACTATAAATTACGCGATCTTCTCCGTTATTTGAGACTTTTAAAACAATTTTCGTGTCTTCGTCTCGTAAAGTACAGGACACTTTTCCATTCAATCCAACGTCTCCATCAGTTACAATTATTAACCCAATATAGCTATTTTTTTCATTGTTTTCAAAAATTGAAAGTAAACAACCGGGAATTTCTGGTTTGGGTTTAATGGAGATTTGAGGTGTATGATCATTAGTGTCTTCGATGAAAATCTTTATCACGGACTGTCCCATCAAAGGCGATTCTCCGGAATCATGGGCCTCAAGACGCATGAAAAATGATGGGGTTATTTTTGCATCTAATTTTCTATTTAAAATTATTTTTCCACAACTTTTTGATATTTTAAAATATGCAATATCGGAAGATTTTTGATGATTACTGATGGATTCATACATGAAGTAATTGATGGTTCCGTACTGACCACTGTCCCTATCAGTCGCATTGACTTGATAGATTTCCGTTCCCACTGCCGTTTTCTCGCTGATATTTACCAAATATTCACTTTTCATGAAAATTGGTGGATTATCATTATAATCATTAACCTTTATAATTAACTCTTGATGTCCGCATTGAACCGGATATCCACCATCACAAGCTTTAAGAAGTAATGTATAATTTTTCCCATCTTCAGTGTCGTAATCTAGTTTGGATTTTAAAAACAGACTTAACGTAAAGGGTGACTCGTATTTTACTTCGAATAAATTTGACGGATCTTCCAGACTGTATTTCTGAATGTTGTTTTGACCACTATCCAAATCTTTGGCCAAGCTCAGAGGAACTTCGAAATTAACGCTTACTCTTTCATCGATTTCAATAACTTTTGATTTCGGTTCAAAAATCGGTATGTGATCATTTATATCTTGGATATTTATCTCGACATTGATCCAATTTTCTTTCGGTACGAATACGGTCAGAGTTAATTTACAATTTTGAGTTTTTTGTGGATCGGTATCGCCAACTTCTTTGAAAGAACAAATCGTTTCACGATCTATTCGACCGGAAACAAAAAACTCACCAGTTTTTTCGACGATTTTAAAGTACTTTTTCATTTCATCATCTTCGTAGACTTGAAAGATCAAAGGGTTGGAGTCATTTACAGTTAATCGACTATCTGTTTTTATATTACCAATAAGATAACCTATCGCGGATTCTTCTTTAATTGAGTATTTAAGATCAAGACTTGTAGAATCAACAAACTTGCATAGGTAAATAAAAGAAAAATAAATTAATGTGAAAATATTTAATTTCATATCTTTCATGATCTTAAGTGATTTGTAGGTAATCATTTATTTTATATTTTATCATTAATTATATTTTTCGCTGATTAGTCAATTAACTGACCAATGGGAATCTATTAGGCGATTCCGTGGATATAATTTGTACAATATTTTTAAATTTATTAATTGATTTTATTTTTTATTTTTTTCTAATTATTAATGTAATTGTTGCAGTTTTTAATTATCAAAAATTTATTAATTTTAATATATATAAATTAAATTAAATATAAATTAAATTTTTTATAATTATCACTGCGGTGAAGTGAGAAACTCTACAAAATTAAATACGCCATCACTTTACTTTGTGACGGGGTTATGTTCCAAAAACACTACGCAAATTGAAACAACGCAAAGTGAATTAAGATTTTTTGTAGCAAACCATGTAAAAATAGAAGATAGGTCACAGGGTTACAAAAATACTTTTTTTAAAATGAAAATTGAACAAAGTAAACATTTAAAAAGTAATATAAAATTTTATTACATACACTTAAAATTTTATTACCTCAAAATACGTTCCAAAATACACGACGCAAAATTTTGTCACCGAGTTGATATTTTTTTATTTTTGGTAATTTTACCCCCAGCGCCCTTTCCACTTACTTTGCTAAAAAATATTGGGGAATGTACAAAAAAATAATATAACTCTGCAATAAATAAATTGGAAAAAATATTTACCTTTTTTGTAACCAGAAACAACCTGTACAAGTTTATAAAAATTTTTTTAAAAAATCTTGTAAAAAAAACACAACACACTACATAATTGAAACTGAACTCTAAAATTAGCAATACAATTTGAAAATAGAACTGTATTAAAATTGCATTGATTCTCAGATAGAAAGCGAATCTCTGAGTTTTGATGGCATGGAGCAATTAGAAACAAAAGTGCCGTCTTTTAGAAAAAAAAGAAAATTTCCAAAAAAATTAAAGACTTGAACCGAAAACAACGCCACCTCGAAAATCTAAGAACGCACAGTGAAAATTAGTATTAATTAAGAAAAAGGGCGGATCTAGATTATCATTCTAGGGGGTGATTTCGATTTAAACAAAAAATCGAAATTTTGGAGAAAAAAACATAATTATACTACGATATACTTGTTAATAAGTTTACCAAACTCCCTCTTCAAATAAAAACCCCTTATACTTAAACTAATAGTTATATTTTATTTTAAAATATTTTATAAAGACAAATATTTATTTTTTATTTGTAATCTTTAAGAAATTAAGAGAAGCAGAACAAATAATTCAAAAATGACTATATGCTTCTCGGTGTGGCTATTATTTTAGTTGATGTGGAACTATTATTATGATTCTAACAAATTATATATGAAATAAAGATTTCTCAAAAGAATATACACATGTAACAAAATTAAAACAAAAAATCATTATAACAGTTTATTTGAAAATACAAACAATATAGTTCAATTATATAATTAAACTTAATTTACGATTTCGCCTCTTAGTAAAACATTAAATAACATTAAAAATATAGCATCAATATCTCGATTTATAAAAAGCAACGCAAATCCTGTTAACTATTCTTCGCCAATTCGATTTCTTAAATATGTTTTTAGTCGACCCAAGGAAGAAAAGCTTTTTTCGATTGATGTAACATGATAAATGGACAAAGTCAGTTATATCTTTAGCAATTCATTTAATATCAAATGTATATCTGTATCACAGTTTTCTAAGGTTTTTTCAACTGTATCTGGAAAATTAAGTCTTTCAAAGATATATATTTCTTTTTCGATAGATTTCTTTCTGCAAGTAATAATTGTTCAATGTCATACTCACCGCTTGTTATTAATAGACCACAAATTTTGGATAAATGATTTACCTACAATATCATTACATCTTCATCAATGTTTATTAAATTTTTTGGCGGAAGGCATGATAATTCACATTAAATCAATCTTTAGGAAATCTTGTTTCTAAATCAGCTATTACTGCGTCGAGCATAGGAATATAAATAGATCTCCTGGAATTCTTCTGAATAAGAATATGGAACATTTGTGCTATTTTTTGAATTTTGTTATCCTTGAAATTTCTACAGAAATTTCAAACTTTTCTAGAAGAATTAAAACTTTAGTAAACATTTCATGAAATTCTTTATAAGAATTATGAAGTTTTTCCATAATTATCGATATAAGTTTTGATATATCACAAAAGTCTGTTTTCTTTTGAAATAATCTTGTTAATGGTAGAAAAAAGATAAGAAATGGAAATCTGGAAATGTACAGAAATCAAGAATTCTACATTTTAAGGCATTGATAAGCATTTTGGCTTTTAAGGAAGATAAACTATCTGTCTAATCTCAAATGTACTGTACAACAACAATATTTTCTATGGAATCAATAAATTGTTTAATAGATTCACTTCGTTCAACCCAACGAGTCTCATAAAAACTTTTCAGTTCTCCGTTAATTACATTTTGCAAAACAAATTGCCTTTTAAAAATGATATCCCATTTTCAATTACTGCAATAGAATTATGTATTACCTGAATGAATTATATTTTAGATATTGATAAATTGAATGTATGATTAAAACAAATACATGTTACTTTTTAATTTCGGTAACAGCACCATCTTGTTCAGAAACCATTATTGAGCATCGGTCTGTAGCAAATAACATTGCATTATAATTATTAATCTCCATATTTCTTAATTTTTAAGAATAGGTTTCCTAAGAAATTTATCTGTTATTCTGAATTTTGAAATTCTTTTATTTTATACGTATATTTTTATGATAAGTATAAAAACTGTTAAGAAATGCATTCATCTATACCAAAAGAACTATAAGGCGAAAGGATGTCTCATCAGATATTTCAAATCTGCGCACAAAATTGAAGAAAAACAATCAGTCCAAATATTATCGAGCAGAACGAATCAGTCTAGGAAATCAGAAGAAGGGAATCTACCATTGAAAGCGATACGAGAAGACAACGCAACTCAAGTACCAATCATTGATCTGATTGCTGCTACGACAGAAGAGTCAAAAAGGAAACCAGTCTTTTTAACGCCCTTTTTAAGTGCTAAATTTAAAATGTTTTTATTAGATATAAAAAATGCAAAAAATATATTTTCTCTTCTCATTTACCGCAAATCATATATAAAAAAACGTGCATACATTTCTTTTCTTCTATTAGAAAGCACTGCATAAATAACAGGATGAACTCCTCCATGTTTTCGTGCGAGAACTAGATAAACAGCAGCGAAGATACGTCGAAAAAATGCAAAACGAAGTGACGCAAAGCGAGGTATTGGTGTATCTTTTTCGAAAAACCTTTTAAATTAATTAACTAAAATCATTGTTTCGATAAAATTTGAAATGAATTAAAATCAGTAAATCTGTAAATAAAAATAATTAATTATTAATTCAGTTACAAAAGATCACACTAACGCAACATCCTTATTTCACCAATAAAAAAAAGAAAAAAATGGAAAATTAAATAATTATCATTAAAAATGAAAATGAAAAAAATCAAAAATAGTCCTAAATAAAAAGGAAAAGAAAAACAAAATGAAATTTATGTACAAAAAACACGTTTATTTTTTTTCGGAAAATTAATTAGTATTAATTTAATATTAAATGTATTAATATTTTTTTATGGTTAGCATTTTTAAGTTATTTACAAAAAATTGTGAAAAATTTAAAATCTTATTATTTTCGATACTTGTTTTGAAATTTTAATACTCCATCATCATCAATTAAAATTAATGTTTGTTAGTTTTAATATTACCGTAATTTCCGTATTATACGCCGCACATTGCCTGTGTTAAGAGAACTCACACATTTGACAGAATATTTATTACATTCACATTTCTTATCATCTTTATGATGATCAACAGTAAGGCTTTCACTAGATTCCATCAATCAATTTTTCAATATCTCCCATTATAATCTGAACTACACTTGATAAGATTATTTTATTTAAAAATATTTAATTTAAATTTAATTGGCTAAAATAAAATATTTTTATAGTCATTTTTAAACATTAATTTGATTTTAATTATTTAAAAATTTACAAAAATAAAATCAATTAAAATTATTTAAAAGTTGCAATAATAAAAACTAAAAATTTGAATATTAAATCTAAATTTAAATAAATTAGTTTCAGATTATAAGAAATTAAATATTGATCATCCATCTGGTTAGGAGAGGCACAATCCCAAATCAACATACAACATTTGAACATGCAAAAACTACACAAAAACATCCACACACAAAATATTCCTCAAAGCCTGCTTTTCCAAAAAAAACATAAACGTATAAGCCGCATGTACAATACGCCGTATCATAAGTCAAACAATTTTTCATCAAACAATTTTCCACCAAAACGCAACGGACTATAAGCCGCAACTCTAAAATTATGACTCATTTCAGGTTTATAAGTGCGGTTTATAGTTCGGAATTTACGGTAGTTTTAAAAATGTAAGTTTTAATGGAAGATATAGAAAGTTTATACTTAGTTATTCAAAATATCACTGAATAATAATGATCATTTTTTTGAAAATTTAATTCAAGATTTTGAGATAATTGACTATTTACCGGCTGTACTTTGTAATTTTTGAATATTTATTAACGGGTTGTTGCGACTTATCAATAATGATACACAGAATTGTATCTCATAATGTAAATCAAAGTCCTTCTGTAAAACAGAAAATTGATCCTCATTCTATTTTTTACAACGTAACCAATGATCATGACTTGATTGTGAATGCTCCTTAATCCGGGTTTTGAGATGACGATTTGTCTCTGTACGAGTTTTGACACCGGTGATAATTAAATTTATAAAACAGATTGATATGCAATCTATAAGCCATTTATTTTTATTAGAGAAGAAGCTTTGAACTTTTGATGTTATTGAAACCACTTTGACACTATCTAAATTCTTGGAAAATCATTTTTTTTCATAAAATTTAAGATGAATTAAAATCAGCATGTCGTAATCTAGTTTCGATTTTAAAAACAAACTTAGCGAAAAGGGTGAATCGTATTTAACTTCGAATAAATTTGACGGATCTTCCAGACTGTATTTCTGAATAAACAAATTCAAATAAAATATGTTTTTATAATAATGTTTATAATAGTAATGATAAGCTAAATTAAACTTTTTTCTTATCTTTATTCAATCTTTTCGTGAATTATTTGTTGAAAGTCTTTCTTATGAATGCGAAATTTTATTTAAGTAATCGTTTCGTTTTGCATTCTTTTCACTTGTATTTTGTTTGAAAAAATATTTTTACCTCGGCGTCAGAAAGCATGCTAAGCATTAATAGCATATTCTGATACAATGTACTACACGGCAAACAATATCAAATTGTTTCTAGAAATTTGTGAAAGATAATTTTAATCTTAATAATGATATTCGGGATCTCACAGAAACTATGGTTAATATTGAAAAACTAAAATTAATCTTGGTGTCGGATCCATCAAAGAAGCATTTATCGCTTACAACAAACAATATAAAATCATTAGGCTGAAATTGGTAAATTGAAAGATTTAGATAAGTTGATTCATGAGTTGAATGAAAAACAGAAACCAAAGCATCTGGATTCTTGCTTGATAATACTTTCTCGTTATTAATGTTATCACTTTTTAATCGAATCGTCTCTTGTGATTAAAAGAGAATCATATATGATAATCACAAACGTTAAACAAGTTGGATGGAAACAAATGAAGCACAAAAATATAATTCAAAGCACAACATTCATCCAAAGAAGCCGTTTGGTGAACTGCCGCAGATATAATCCATTATGACTACCATTTCTTCCTCAGTTTGAACAACTTTTTGGTAGAAAAAAATTTTTTTTTCGAAGATGCCGTTAAAATGGCCTTTCATGAATAAATAGATTCTCTCCCTTCAAATTTGTTTAATCATGAAATTTTTCTACCATATCAAGTTGCCTCGGTTACAATGACAGAAGTGAAGTCAATATCAAGAAAATCTGGTTAAGTGACGAAGTTTATTTTCTCCAACAAGTAGAATATGCAATATTGGGTGTGAGATAATACACTCTTAATGATAGTAAAACCATTAATTACAAGAAGACAGTATGGTATTCTATCTCATCAAAAAGTCATAATGTTGGGCCTATATTCATCCAATATACTATTACGGAGGTGTTTAATCACTAAATATTGAACAAAAGAAGCATTTCCAAAAACATCATGTTAGCAAAATTTAATCACTCTTTGATAAAATGGACGGCGTCTTTTGAAGCTTGTATTGGAAGAGTACCAAGTGGAAATTAAAGAAAGGTTAAAAAGATGGTATTCTTAATTTTAATTCTGATTTTGATTTAATAATATCCATGGACAATACATATACGACGATGTGGTTTCAGTGTTATTTTGCAGTGATTATTTGATTCAACCCCGTTGGTTAAATAAATTTTAAATCATATAATAGATAAAAAATGTTGAAAACTGTGAATGATTGGGCAAGCTACCACACGTGCTCTAGTAAAATAAAGAAGCGCGGATCAAAGGGGGCATATGAGAACTTTTGAGTGAAAATTGATTCATTACGTTCATTGTCATAATTTTTAGCCACCTTGTATTTATTTTCTGAATTAAGTGATTGAATTGTTAGTTAATAACGCTATCTATACAGGTTTGATAAATAAATACCGTAAAATCTAGGGATGACAGAAGTAAGAGTTTTATTAATGTTGAAAAAACAATGTTCATGGGGTGAAATTTCTACCACAATGTCCCTTTAAGGGTTAATATACAAATTAGTTTTATATATAATATATGTAAGTTTTAATTTGTTTAAAAAATATTATTTATATATTTTAAAATATATTCTTATAAATATTGATTTTTTGGGCCTTGTCTTGTTTCCCCCTATAGGTAAAAAAAGACTGTTTTTTTTAAAAAATCAAATATATTGGAAAAAAGTTTTTAAAAAAATAAATATAGGGAAAAATGAAAAAAGAATTTTAATTTAAAAAATAAATTTCAATTTTGTTTATAAAAAATAAATTTAAAAAAATGAAACTCGACTTAATTAACAACACGCTGAAACAATTCAATTTTTAAGAAGTAATGATTTATTAAAAAAGTATTTTGTATTGCGAAATATGTGAACATTTACTAAAAGAAGTAAAATATAAAAGAAATATAGATGGTATAGCCTTTAAATGTATAGACAAATTTGTGTAAACAAATTAAAATACATTTCAATTCGGAAAAATTAGTTTTTCAAAGAGTTTAAAGTTGAACTAATAGTTATTTTTTTGGTTTGTTTGGATTGGCTTTTAGATCAATCAATGTCTTATTCTTTTACTTTCCACAAAATTTCACGATGTAATGTTATAAAAATTTATAAAAAATTAAGATTTCAATGTGAAAAATAATTTAATCAAAATCCAATTAAACTCGGTGGAAAGGGCATTATTTACCAAATAGATGAGTCAATGTTTAGATACAAACAAAAGTATCATGTTGGGCGAGTAAACAGTGATTATAACTGGGTTTTTGGAATTGTTGACACCTCGACTTCACCGGCAAACTATTATGTTGAACTTGTTGAAAATTGTAGAAGAGAAACATTGTTACCAATAATTAAACGAGTTTGTAGAGATGGAAGTATTATATGGAGTGATGAATGGAAAGCCTATCAGCAAATTAATAGGTGGAAAATTATTAACCAGAAAACTACTTTGGTTAATCACTAGCATCCGGGACCATGAGGATGCGGTCCAAAATTCGAGTTCACAATCGTGAATTGTGGTCCTTAAGAGGACCGTATTTCTTTCGCAATTATTTGAATCATTTGAGGAGCCACCGATGAAATAATCTGGTTGAATCAGGCATCTTATATCGTTTGCTGACAACAGATTCAACAACAACACCGCTCCATCGCTGTCTTCCGTCGTTCTCATACATTCCGGTGCTTTCAGTTTATTGTTGTTCATATAGCACAAACACAAGAGCGT
>MQRK01250645.1:0-14661 GCA_001938485.1 Girardia tigrina
GAGCGAGAAGCAGCCCGCCGCAGGCGAAAAAATTTTCAATATTGGAGTTGTTAAAATATTGTTGACCATATTAGAGAATGCTAGGGATATTTTTTTTAAAACATGCTTAAATATGGGAAGTGATTTTTATAATCATATAAAAATATTTTAATTTGAGAGATACAAAACTGTAATTATTATTATTTATTGCACGTTGGCATCCTTCACAAACTAATATATTGAAATACTGTTTAAAATTTAAACAGTATATCAATATATTTACACGTCTAAAATTTAAATTTTAAATCGATGTCATATGTTGAATTTAAATGTCAATATTAATCATACATACAAAAAAGCTAATTGAAATGAAGCGATAATGGAATTGGAAATTTAAATTTGTTTTCAGAGGAAATTTAATTTTAAAATAAAAATATTTTCAATATATTTTTTAAACATTGTTTATCTCGAGAAATATCAAGATTTCTCGATAAAAACAAAATTGTTACATTGAAATTTTCTCGAAAATTTCTCGAGAAATAATTTTCGAGGAGAACCACTATATATATATGTATGTATTTTGCAAAAAAAATGTTCGTTTCTTATAAAAACTATCGCCATTTTTTTTGGGTGCCACGAAATTTTAAAATTGCATATTGGGTGCCACCACCTGAAAAAGGTTTGTAAATACTGCTCTAGAGATGTGTGAATTAAATAGTTTGAATAAAGTAAATTATGAAAAATTTGATAGTATGAATATAGAAAAAGAAAGAAATAAAAGAAATACTTAAACAGATGTTTTGAAAATAGCAAAGTCTGGCAATTATTGTAAAAAATGAATTAACGGCCAAGTATAGAATTTCGTATAAAAGATAAAAATGTTCAGTGTGTTTTAGATATAGGAGCCCGAGTGAATGTCATTAAAGCTGATTTAATCAAAGGTATGAAGAATATTCAGATTAGAGAAACAAGAAAGTGCATTCTCTCTGCGAATGACTCAGAACTTGTAGACTGTATAATTAAAGGTTATAATAAATAGGAGACAGAAATCAATAGAGTTTTATGTTCGCAAAGAAATAAATCCAGAAATGATTGCAAGTATAGATTTTTTTAATACATTTGGAATAAAATTGAAAAAAGAAGCTTTGGATGTTGATATGATTATTAACAACATCACAATTTGAATGCAAACATTTATTTACAACATAAACAGATTCTTCACAACAATTTTCAGTGGTCATCTTTCTTTGATTAATATATTCAAATACAAAAAAACAATGAATGGGAAAGATTAATAATAAATTTTAATTTCTCATAATTTTTATTGGATAAAAGTCATTACATAATTTTTTAAATAAACATTAATTTTTAAAATATGTTACATTTAATAAGTTTAAATCATTTACTGAAAATATTATTAAAATTCATAATTATCAAACTAATTAATTAGTACTTAAAATTAATATCATTAAATTAATTTCATTAGATTCAAATAATCAATCAATAAACATATCAATCCCATCTCAGTAGGATTGTCACAAATCTAAACAGCATACAAACAACAAACTTACAACATTCCAAATTATCCCTCACAATGATAATGACAATTAGAAATAGTCCTTCTGATGAAGATAGATTAAGAAGAATAAAAAAATTTTACAAAACTACAATTGATAATCAGAAAATGGAACTTTTAACAAAGTACAGATCAATATTCTTGGCTGATAAATAGGATGCTGGGAAAGCTTCGTTAACCAAACATAAGATAGAAACGTGTGGAGAACCAGTACTGGTGAAAGCGTATAGACAACCAAAACATTTTGAAGAAATACTAGATGATATTATAAGACACTTTGAAGAAAATGATCTTATCAAAAAGTGTAGTTCTCCTTAAAACTTTCCCATGTTTAGAAGAAAGAAAAACAAGATATTCGAGTATGTGTAAATTTTCGCCAGTTGAATAAAATCACTATTCGACCATCGTTTTCAATGCTAAAAGTAGGCGATATGTTGAATACATTAAATGGGGCAAAATATTTTAGTACTATCGATTTTTGGAACGCTTACCATCAAGAATTATTAGAAGATGGATCAAAGATTAAGACGGCATTCTGAACAAAGAACGACCAATACTATTTAAAAAGAATGCCTTTTTGTCCAAGTTTCTTTGTTAAGGTTTTCAAAATAATTAATATAAAAAATTTTAATTATTATTAGTTTTTATTTTTAAATTTATTTAAAATTATTTAATTTTTAAATCATTATTATTTTTTTATACATACAAATTTATAAGCAAAAATAATTTACAATAAATTATATCAACTTTTCAAAATAATTTAACCGCGATTGAAAGACTATTTGGGCCGAGATGGGACGTTCGAAATTTAAATAAAGATAACGAATATAATATGAATTGAATCGAAATTTCGAAACTCAGCTGTTATTTATTGCTTTCATTTAACTAAATTATTTTGATTTTTCTTTCATTTGTAATAGTACTCATAGTTTAAGAAGGTTCACTAATTAATACTCATAGATTAGCATTTGAAACAATATTTTTAAACATATTTTTCAATTTGTACATTCCTTGGATAAACCAATTTGATCACATTTAGAATTTTTGATAAAACAATCACACTAAATTTGGACTGCAAAGACTTTATTGTTAGAATAGAAAAGGAAATTTGCAGTAAATGGTCAGACTCAAAGTCTCATTCATACAAGATCAAGAATCTAAGGCTCAATGGCCGAGTCCTTGACAACAACGATTATCTCTGGCCACGTAATTTGAAAGAAGAGGATACTGTTGATTGTGAGATGGATGAGAGCATCGGTCATGAGTCTGTTTATTATTACCATATTTACATTTATCTAATTATAATCAAAGGAAAATTGTGATTCTTCAATTAAAATGAAATATAAATTTTCCGTATTTAATACAAATGGACAAGAAGGAAACAATTGGAAAATTGAAACGAATTATTTATAAATTTACTGAAGAGTTAAAGAATGAAAGTACAATCGAATATTATAAGCTAAAGGATGACGACGTTGTGACCGCCATACGAAAGTTTGTTTCTTTTTCATTATCGTATATTATAGATATACAAAAGAGAATCCGGGAAACTCGTGATCCGATCAGTTTTAGAGGAGGATGAATCGATCGCGGTTGAGTATTCGAATAGTGATTCATTTTATTCGATCAAAAATAAATGAGATAGGAAACTTGAAATCGATAGAGCGAATACATATTTGTAGATTGACGATAAAATTTTGTATGAAAATAATATATTTACGAACTCAACATTAATAATCAAACAAATATAAAATATTATTGCACTAAGAAGTTTGTATTTATTATTTTATATTTTATTAATTGATTCAACAGAATGAATAA
Organism: Girardia tigrina; assembly: GCA_001938485.1. Taxonomy (NCBI): domain Eukaryota; kingdom Metazoa; phylum Platyhelminthes; order Tricladida; family Dugesiidae; genus Girardia; species Girardia tigrina. The sequence goes on from MQRK01250645.1 coordinate 3,377, forward strand.
AGCCGAACTCGGTGATCCCATCGCTACAGGGTTTTGTTAAGAATTTTTTAGAGGAAGGAATGACGAAACGAATTCGAGTCTCTTCTTCCTGAATTTTAGTTTGCAAGAAGCAGGGATGAAAGCCGATAAAGAAATTATTGAAGCATTGATTCAAAGTCGCGATCGTTCCTCAAGGATGAAGGGATTTATGAGGATGATAAAATAATTTATGTGGCATTTGAAAATGTGGAGGGAGATAGCAATCAAACTCATGAAAATAATTCTGATAGTCATAACATCGTATCTTATTATTCAGGGAACATTGGAAAACTATTTACAGGAGCATGACAATCCAAACAAGGTTCAAATAATGATATGGTCCAAGCAAATCCTCGAGTACCTTCAGCATATCAATGAGAAAGGATATATTTATAGGGATTTAAAACGTTTGATTAATGAATAAACTATTAAATATTTTCTAATTTATATTTGTTGATCTAAAAATATAAAATATAAATCTAAAAATTCATAACCTTTCATTTCACTTATTTTTTCGGGTCATCATTTAAAAAAGATAATCGACAATATGGAAGAAAACAGAAGACCTGAATTAGATTATTTAGCCCCAGAAGTCCGGAAGAAGGAAGGTCATGATGCATTGGCGGACGTGTGGTCGCTCGGTGTTACTCTAATTCGTATTGCAACCGGTATGACTTGTATAATTGACCATTTGTATATCAAAAACCATTAATAGGCAAATTTCCGTATATTGATCCAAAGGCGATGAATAGCGATACCTTAGAGTACGAATTCCCATCCGGGAGATCGGAAGAATTGAAGCAGTTCATTGATTCGTGTGTGAAGATTGATCCGAAAAACGATCAATAATTGATGCATTATTGCAACATTCATTTATTAAGAAAAAATTACACAATTCCATTAAGTTTACAAGGTTCTGACTTTTATTTTAGAAATTGTTTTACTCTAATTACTTTTTAACTTTAAACTTGGAAAAGGTGCAGCGAAACTATGAAAAGTTTATAGCGGTGATAGTTCATCCATGGCTATAAACCATTGTCCATTGAGGAAGCACAAGCGCCTCAGGCGAGAAACGATTATATCTTAAATATTATATGAATGAGCCGTCTTAATCTTATTTAGAACCTTTGGTACAGTGAAGAAGCTTTTTATGTAGCCTTACCACGTTTTTATTTAAGGTATGAGAGCCAAATACGTCTGAATTTAATGATTTTAGAAGACATCAAGAGATTTGGTCATAAAAATATGGAGAAATCAGAGATATCAAAAGATTTTCAAAATTATTGGAAAACGTGATTGTACAGTTTCGAGGGATTAAGAAAGAACTATATTACAGAAATTATTCATGTACCAATCTTTGTTGAGGAAACTTCTTACGGAAATTTTTATGGCATAAAATAGATACGAGTAAGACTGTTTGGAATAGAGCAATGTCGAGTAGTTACGGAAATAGTTCATGAAGGAAGTAACATTAAGATAGGTTACATGAAACATTATCGGGCGCTCAAAACCAGTCGAGAGAAAAGACGGACGAACGTACATCACTTAAGTTGAGCATTTCCTATCAAATACTATAAATAAAGGTAAAAACAATAATATCTTTATTGACGGTCGATAAACCGTTAAGATTCTGATCGAAATAGACTTTCATTTACCTGTGACCCACACGCTTACCATTCGGCTAACGCGTTTCCACATCGAGCTCATCCGATAATTTCGTCAAATCGAGAACCGGAGCCGGCAAATCGTCGTAGAAGTCGCTCAAATCGTCCCCGTGAGTCTCCAAATGAAAGTACAGTCGCATGTTTCCGGTGTGACGCATGTGGTTGCGAACGGCGAGTCGACTATCGAATTGCCGGTTGCTAAGAAAACACACTTTATGCTAGTCGACGAGACACATGAGATACTCGACCAACCCGTCCAGATCGGCCACGCAGTCCTCGTATGGCAGAGAGAAGCCGTGTTTGTCCTTCATGTGACTCACACTCGCGTCTATCGATCCCAGCTGCGCACTGCAGAACAGACAGTCCCCTGGCTTCAGCGCCTCTTCCTCATTCTCCTCGCTCTCTAATTCTTCCTTCTCTTCTTCGCAATGATACTGAAGAAACAAAGGAAAAGTTGGGCAAAAAAGATGCACAATGTGAAATGAAAATCAAGAGTGGGATTGATTAAGAGAGTTTTGGAATTTCAAAATTAAAATCTATTGTTAGGAGAGTTTTTTGGAGTTCATAAAATTTCCGAATTTAAAATATAATCAATTTAATAATTAAATAATTACATTCCGAAAAGTAGATTTATAGATTATGTTAAAATAAGATTTTTATAAAATAACGTAAAAAGTAATTTTGTTAAAACTAATTTTTAATGTTTAACATAAAACCAATAAATAGATTTATTAATAAAGTGAATTGTGATTTTATATAAAACGTAAAATCTATTTTTTCGGAAATAATAAATAAACTAGAAAATTATTTTGTAACTTTTGTGTAAATATACAACAAATCAAAAATGATATTAAATCATAAATTTTAAATCAAAATATAATTTTCAATATTTAAAGAAATATATTATTTTTAAGTATAGTTTCACCATAATGCGAAGGCAATTTAACAGTTGTTTAATTGAACTAAAAACGTACTTATTATTGAAAATATCATTTTATCTAAAAAAGGGTAAATTTAAAGATTTTAAGAGATGTTTACAAAAAACAAAAACGTAACAATCTTCCACGTTGAAAGTGTAGAGAAAAGAGTGGAAAGCGAAGGATCCCCGGCGAGAAATTCCTAAATGAGTGCTCAAATAAATTGACTTAGAGGATCAAGTTTGTATATTTGAATGCGGTTAATTATCAATGATAATTTACTATACATAAGTGTTCAATTCACTCTGTGAGGGAATCCGCAATTTGAGCTAACTCAAATCATTGAAATCAACGCACAGAACTTTACAAGAATTGTTTGACGTCGGTAATTTTTGTCTAAACAATTTTATGAAACATGAAAAATATCAATTCCATTTTTGTGAGATTTATGTTGTTTGTAGTGTTTGTTTTATGTCTTTTTCCTTTTATAGTGATTATATTGAATGAGATGAAAGTTATATTTTGAATTATTTATTAATCAGGAACAGAAATTCTTGGACCTAAAATATTTGATTGATTGTATCATCATTTAAATTATATGGAATATTTTGACTAACCAAGAGAAAAGTACAAATTGTTCAAAAATAAAGTGGTACTGATAAAAATTACCACAAAAATTAAAGTTCACCCAAAAAAATAAATTAAGAATTATAAATTTGGTTCAAAAAGTAATTTAAATGTAAAATATTGCTAGAAAAATCTTATTTAAAAAAATCGTGCGGAATAATAATATTAATCGATGATAAAATTTATATTTAATCAACATAAAATAAATATCAAACAAATTTCTCACAATATTATTTTATTAAAAAGTATTTTTAAAAAATATCGTTTATAGTAAATTTACAATCTTCCTAATTTAATTCAAATATAAATTTAAAAATTTACTAAAAACGATATTTTTTAAAAAATAAAACCTTTAATTAAAAAAATACTGCGAGGAATTTGTTCGATATTTAGTGTATGTTGATTTAAAATAGTTGAGGAAATTGTTAGAATGGTTCTATATAGTTATTCGTACAATAATTTTCAATAAAATTATTTAATATATAAATTATATTAATTTTGTATCACGCGGATATTTTAACAATGCTGTTTATTGAAATTGTAAATAAATAAATGTTTTTTAAAGATTATTTCGGCATTTTTGATAAAGAAACGGAAATATACGGAGTCATTAACAAATAATAAAATTTTTTAATAAAACAATATTCATCGACTCATTATTATATTAAAAATATTTTAATTTAAGAAAAGTAGCTCAACGTGAAAATATTTAATTTAAAAACTAAAAAAAATAATTTAATATATAGTCATTTAATATCCTAATTCATATAATATATCAATAATAATTATTATATTAATGAATACATGTAACTATTTTTATTAATTGATATTTTTAAATGTACTAATGTTACAAAAATTTGAACCTAATTACATAATTTAAATTATTATTATAAATTTAATTTGAAATAAAATAATTTTAAAAGCTAAAAATAAGGAAAATCCTTGTATTATAAATTGCGGGATGAAATGAAGAATCGAAAATTTTCTTTTTATTATTATATTTTAAATATTTAATTTATTTTATATTAAGATAAAACAGATAAATTTATTTAAGTGTATTTGAAGTGGGAGTCTCCATGGCGGTTCCAATTTGCAAAAAAACAAGAAAAAGACAGAATTGGATACAAAATTTATTGATCACAAAATAAATTTTATACGATTTTTCGGCAGTTCGCTCACGGTTAAAAAATGTCTAAATTCGTTTTGAATTTTTGACACTCGAATTATTTCCGTTGAACCATTAAAACAATTGTTTTCGTCTCTTTATTTACATATTTATAATTTCAAGTGGAAAAATTCTTGGGTCTATTGATCCAGATATTCTTTGTGAAAAAAAACTTCTGGGAATTTTAATTTTGTAATTATTAAATAGATTTGCGACAACAAAAAATAAAAGAAATTCAAATTACATTTAAATAGTTGTGAAAAATTTGTGAAAATTTTAACGTGGTATGATTGTTTGTTGGAAATGTTCACTAAAGTATTAATATATAGTTTATTCATTAACATTATAATATAAATAAATTTGAATTTGAATTTAAATCAAAATTAAAGTCGTTTTCATGTTAAAATAAAAATTTTCAAACATTTAAAATTTAAATAAATATATTGTCTGAATTTTTACACTTTCAGAATATTATAATATTTATATAAACGATTAAATCATTTTTATTAAATAAAATATTTATTCCTCAATAAATTGTGATTAATGAAATGAAAATTGAATTTTTTTAAATTAATTAATTTTTATATTTCACTTTATTTAAATAACTAAAATTAAGAAGTAATTTTTTAATTATAATTTTAAAAGATTTTACGTTATTTTATTTCAATTAACTATTAAAATTTTATACATTTTTATTAAAAGCAAATTTATTTTTTGACAATTTAAAAATAAAGTCTAAATAATTAAATGTATTAATTTGTTTAAATTAATATTATATTTTATTTTGGAGCTTTCAATGAATATTGAGCAAGTTTTTTCCTCAGAATCTGTAAATTCCGACCAAAGGTTTATACTTGGTTATCCGAAGATTAAAGAAGTTGTACAGTTCAATTCAATCTCCTTGTCGCAAATATGCTCCTTCCTTTCCACTTCTATTCCAAATTGGTTTTCTTCTCAATCAATTGTTGAAAATTCTACAAAAGAGGATGTAGTGCTGGTGATCACTGCCTCAGGGCTCCTTTCCTCGAAAATTCCTGGTTATACGGATGTTAGTAATCCAAACGAAATCAATATAATCACCGAAACAGAAAAACATTTAGACATAATTATTTCCAGCCCCCTTAAAATAGTTCATAACAGTTACTATAAGGAAGTAAAACTCATCGTCACCCCTTGCCAATTCATAGTATATCATACTCAATATTTAGAAGTTCTTTCCTATCAGAAGTGTCACTTAAGGGATTATTTTATTGATGGTCACTTTACATCTTGTGATACCCTTGTAATTTTTTGTCAATCGGGAACTTTTTCAAAATACCAGTTTCCTCCAAGGACCAAGTATCAGAATCCTTTAGGCACAGATCGGGCTTCAAATATTGTTTATCACCATCCAAGTGGATTGCACAATGTTCTATCTCCAAGCGATATTAGTTTAACGCATCGTAAATTATTCACATATAAAATCGAGGATAAATTTACTATTTGGAAAGAACTATCGAATGGCAGAATTCACAAGCAAGAGTACTTAAATGAAAGATGCGAGAATGTACGCCTTACTTTCATTCTCGACGAAAGCTTGGCCATCGTAAAGGAACCGGCTGTATTCTTAATTCCGCAAATTAAAAACAAGTCGCCTGTTGGGGAAGTGACCAGTTTAGCTATTATTAATGATCAATCTGTCATTGTTCTGGGAATGGAAAGTGGATTGATAATTGTTCAAAACATTAGTGATACCTTGACTTCTGCTTCTTCTGATAATCTGACTTCCAACAACTACACTCTTTTAGAAGGTCATGTCGGTGCGGTTACATGCTTAATGCATCCAAGTACAACTATGAAACTACCAAAGATTTTATCATCAAGTAATAATTTCCGATCTAAATCATGTTTAGATCTGTTAAAATTTACGAACATTTTATGGTCAGGCGGAAAAGATTTTACAATTCGTGTTTGGAATATAAAAACTAAAAATATGATTAACGTCTTTCATTGTCATTCGGCACCGCTTACGTCCCTAAAACTGAATCACTTACCGTTAGATTCGAAAGTCATTTGTGGTTATGACCGAAGCTTTATGACATCCATTTGTAGCGCCGTAAATGATGATGACGAAAACAGCCAGAACACAAAACAAATGATTCATAGATGCATGAATTCCTATTTGGTAGGCATCAGCGAAAATGATGGCATTTCCATATTCTCTGTCATGAAACAGAAATTACTTCTTTGCATTAGCGAACATAAACCTCCTATTCGAAATCTTGGATGGAATTCGAATAGTGGCTACCTAATGATAGAGACGATGGAGGATACCGTCTACGTTTGGGACCTAGAATCGGGCATCATGGACAGAATAGCAACTGGACCTGATGCTAAGTTAATGATTGAAAATTGCTCTTTAATAACTAAAGTTCATGAAACTTAATTTTATAATTCTACAGAATAATTTAACTACAGAAACTCTCTGTTTTGTGTGGAAACAAAAATTAATAAATGATTTTTCCACTTTATTCGTATTCAGAAATTGACTTTTATACAAGTATAAATTTTAGCAATTCTTATGATTTTTGAAGCAGCCTCGACCTTCCGAGATTCCCAACCTTTAAGGGTTATGGAGAGCAACAAAAAGTTACTTTTCTGTTATCTTTAGAGTCATACTTTGATTTATCAAAATTTAAACTCTCATCTATTTACAAGTTTTATTCTACAAATATCCTCAAAATATAAGTTTTTATACTAATTGTAAATCAATTTTAAACAAAATGGCTTTCAAAAAAAAACAAAAGATAAGTCATTTCTAAATAATAAATTTCGACACTTTCACCGTCATCTTCAGATCACTGAGTTTTAACTTTTTCTACTAGCTATTGTAATGATTCACGTGGCACATTTTTATGTATAGTTGGATGAGAAATAAATTTGTTTGTAGGTCCAAGAGTAGATATTGTACAGGGTTTGTGGATTAAGTTTCATTATTATCACTTTATTATTATTTTTATTTTTAAAGTTTATCGGCAGAAAAGAAATCTTAAGTCGATCTAGAAAGAAAATAATAAAGGGGCTATAGTCTAAACATCATAACATCATAAAAACAACATCAGAGATTGATAGCACGTTGTTATGCCTCAGGGCACTATCTGTGAATTTTATTTATATTAAACTATAATATTTTTATATATAGGTAATATACGTAATTATTATTATATTAACTTTTTATGATTGAATATATTCATTATATATTCATTATATATTCATTATTACCTTATATATTCTATTTATTTATTTTATTAAGTTAGTGTTTCTACTATACAGTTTTGTCATGTATATTATAAGCGTATATTATTTATTATTATCATATTATCATTTAGTATAAAATATTGCCTAGTAGCAATATAAAAATTTAAAAATTAAAATAATGAAATAAATATAATCAGGGTTTTTTTAAGGCCATTTTGGATGTGCAATGTGCACCCAACTTATATAGATGTATAACGTTGACCAGTTATTATATTATTAATATATATTAATCATTATCACATATTAATTTCTTTTAATTGTTTATATTTTTTTATAAAGGTGAGTTCAAGATCCGATTAAAAAATGTATTTTCAACTTTAAGTGACTGAGATGTAATTTTTAAATTTAAAAGACTGTGATTCAAGAATAACATTATTCAGAGTAAGGTTACCTCAATTTATAAACTAGTAGGAAAGAACTATATACACTACCGTGTAAATTAGTTGGGACACTTCGTTTTTCGTTGCAAACTCAGCGACCATCAATCTGATGTTAATGAAATCAACAACCAAGGTGTTAATTGAGTAAAATATTATACTCACAACGTTTGGTTAAGATATCTTTAACACAACGAAAGATTCGACCTTTTTAATGAAAACACCCCGTGCAAATGACTTGGGACACCATCCATTTTTTTGACAATTCCATCAAAAATAAAACATTTACAAGAGTTTCTTCTTCCAAATTTAATAGTATGTGTGTCCACCATGATTTTTAATGCATTCTGCAATGCGTGCAGGCATTGACGTTGCTAGTTTTTCACAAATTGTTACAGTAGAAACATCTTGCCATTGCTTCAACATTTCGGCCACCACAGACTGACGATCAAGAAGTGGAAAACGACGTACCTTATTTTTTATGATACCCAACAGATTCTCTATGGGGTTGAGATCAGGTAAATAAGGTGGCCAATCTAAAATGTTGATGTTATTGGATTGAAAGAAAGCCATAGTGGCGTGAGACTTGTGGCAGAGAGCATTATCCTTTGGAATATGCCACTGCCATACGGGTACTGAGCTTGAATGTGGGGTAGCATGTGATCCTGTACAGTCTGAATGTAATTACCACTCTTCATAGTGCCGTGAATGTTGATCAAAGGGCCTGGACCAGCATGGGAAAAGCATCCTCAGAAGAGGACTCTTTGGACGAACGCTCGATGAGTCCTCGTATGTTCGTCGCGAATCCTTTCATCTGATGTACGGCGGACAAATCGAGACTGAGCAACACCGACATCCACGTACGTTTCATCCGAGAACAAAACCTAATGGAAATAAACATAAAAATACCAAATAATGTTAATTTTGGAGTCTATTTATGATTATACTGCTTTTTAGCTTACTTTTCGCCAATTTTTAGCTGTCCGTGCTGATCTTGACGACACCATTGCACGCACACAGCCTTTTTATGTGGGAGTGAGAAAAGGACTCTTCATAGGCCTGTAGGGGAGTTTCCCATGCTTTCCTAGAGTTCTTTTGATTGTGTCAACGGACACACGGACAACATTTCCACCAACACAAGCTTGCAGCTCTCGGGCAGTGGCTTGAGGATTCATTGTGCTGGCTCGACAGACACTCCTCTCCTCCCTTACGGTCAATAAATTAGGACGACCACATCTTCCACAACGTCTGGACGAAATTTCCCCAGTGTTTGAATATCGTTTGATAATATTTCAAATGGTTGACTTTGGGAGATTGAGGTTTCTTGCAATTTTTCTGATGGATAAACCACTCCTATGATACTCAACTGCAACTTTTCTACTGTTTTCAGCCATGATATGCAACGGACGTATAAGTATAAACAGACTTGATTCAGAAGAAAATAATCACATTACTTTATTCTGTGCATTTATATACAGCGGGTGACTGATGTCAATGCTGAAGAATGTGATTGGTTCATATACACACATCGCACACATTCATATACCTTCGCACAACGTTAAGTTTATTAAAACACGACAAAATACACGACCTGTGTACACTGACAAGAAAACTTTCAAAGGAGATGTCAATTTATGGATTTACATCAATGTTTCGCACTTGAAAAGTGCTGTCCCAAGTAATTTGCACGGGGTGTTTTCATTAAAAAGGTCAAATCTTTCGTTGTGTTAAAGATTAGGGTGGGTCGAATGTTAATAAATTTTGAGTTCAAGAAAGGAAACATGGTTAAAAAGTTGTATTTTGGTATAGAAACATCGTATCAAACCATTTTACTTAGATTTATGGACATTTAAAGCTCCCAACTTTTCTCCGAAAATGCAGTTCAACATAAATGTGAAAACAATGTAATTTGGCTAGTGTCGGAATGTGTTTTGCGCCTTTGTCCATATTTAGAAGTAGCTTTCTTAAGAGCTTATAAGTATATATTATTTAGTAAATAATCTTATCTTATAAAAGCCCAAGTCACTCACTGCCTGCCTCACTGCCTCACTAACGCTGTAAGGTAAATTTTTGAAATGATTTTATAATCAATAAAGAAATGATTGTATATTAATAAATAAATATTAGACTGATATTAGAATTATTAGTCTAGTATTCATTTATTAATATACAATCATTTCTTTATTGATTATAAAATCATTTCAAAAATTTACCTTACAGCGTTAGTGAGGCAGTGAGGCAGGCAGTGAGTGACTTGGGCTTTTATAAGATATGATAGAATAGAATAGAATTAGAATGAATGCGATTTTTGTAACCGTAATTTCTTAAATATCATTTTGTCTCGAGATATGATTTTCAAACTTTGCATTAAACAGAAATAAAAACTTTTGTTATACGATTTTTTATACTCGAAACAATAAAATTTTCAATAAAAATGCTTTCAGAAAAAAGTCGCGTGATCTAATAACATTGAACCCCCGGCAAGAGAGGGCCGCGAAGCGGGCCGAGCCCGCTAGTATACTTATAAGCTCTTAAGAAATAATATTTACTCTCTTGGGCTGAGATAGTATATTCTGTGTCCTCATCCCGCATTGAAATATATCCTGACAACGTCAGTGATTAGGAAGGGCCAAATTTGAATTATCCTTTTCAAAGACAAAAATAAACTTTCGAAATTATTTTTTATTAAAAACATACAGCCAAAAGTTTAAAAATGTATTAGCGAGGACATAAAAAGAAGTCACACGAAATCAGCTTTGCTTTGCACCTTGGGCAATTCCTTCCTTTAATTTTTACACAGTAGTACCATACCATATTTGGACTTGTGACCAAACACTTTGCAACTGGCAGAAGAAACATCTTTGATGGCTCTTTCAATGGCTTGAGAATGACAGGGAAATTGTTCTAATGTAATTTTCTTATTCATCTTCAATTCATGATCCAATATATGAGATAACAGAGGGGGAGGCGTCAAATTACATTTTGTCCAGTCAATCATGTCAACATATGATGTAGCAGACGACAGAAGAAAGACTGTATTCTTGTCCATAGTGCGAATCACTTCGGAAGGGAGAAAATTTTGTCTTGCAGTTATGATTTTCTTTGTTGCAAACTTTCTGATTTCTTCATCATCATCACCAACAGCAGCTAGGAGTATATTTTCTGGATGTGAGAAGTAATTGTTGTTCTGAATGACAGGAAAGATGATTTCTTGGTCTGA
>MQRK01250645.1:16130-42778 GCA_001938485.1 Girardia tigrina
TTGCGGCAATAATGACTGGTCGATGTTTCTATATAGGAGACAATTGAGAGGATCAGGAGAGACGGCACGATCGCGAGTAACTCGAGTTGGTCGAAAGGGTGGACTGAGGGGCGTTGACGGTGCTCGTGCTCGACTAACTGAACTCGAGCTACAGCTGTGAGCGGTGAAAGCGCCTGGAGAATCGTGTTTGAGGACGAGGCGGACACGGACAAGATCGAGGACGCGCGGCTGTACGATTTTGGTCGGGTTCAGAAGGTCGTCGTTGGCAATGACGACGAGCAAGTGATCGAAACGCGGGTCACGAAGATGTGCAGGTGATCTAGAAGTGAATCTCTGAGATTCAGGACGGGATCAAGTTGACAACAAAGTGCTGGGCTCGTTAATGGTGTTGAAACCGGTGATCGATTGCGGCGGATAAGAGAGACGGTGGACAATGGAAGTCAAGGGGCTCATATTCGAGCATATCGAGCGAATGAGCGAGCCGGACGATCTGAAATTCTGGGTGGACGAGTGACTTGATTATTTGGCGAGGACAACATCGTAAAAAAGTAGCGGTTGTGCTGATGGGCTGTAGGGGTCCGAGTGAGGCGGCGATGCTTGAACTGCGAGTAGAGTTTGTTAATGCCAGCGGAGAGTGACTTGTACCGTGAAGCGGGTTTGCTCTACTGCAAGGTGGAGGCGGGCGTGTTCGAGAACAATCTATCTAAATAATCGAGGAGCGACGTGAGAAAGCTGCTGATAGTCGTGGAGAGACAATCAAGAAAAAGGAGGTGTTGGGCGATCTGGCGATGCGTGCTAGACTTGAGAGACACAAGGGCAGCAAAGGGGACAATGAGTGCTCGTACGAGACCGGTGGCGAGCGGTAAGCCGCTATGGTGCATGTGTATAGCATGGTATTCGGACAGGCGAGTGGTACTTGGTGGCTGTACTCCGGCCACAAATGAATTTTTGGCTACTACGGGAGCAGAGTTGAAATTCATGAACTCGGCTACTCGGACTGCGGTCGATGGGCCGAAAATTTAATCGACTTAAACCCCCTTGCTGAACTAATGAATGTGCCTTGATGGTAGAGGGGCGTGTTGTTTATGATAATATTAATTTGTTTAAATCGGTGGATTGCCGAAGTAGTTTTTCATTTAAAGATATTTTTGTAGCTTGTCACGCTCTTTCTCTACAACCCAATTTATTGTTATACTTTATACAAATCACCAGACATTTTTATGTGTAAATATTGTTAATATAAAATAAATAGAATCCGTGAGGGATATTTTAAATTGTATAAATGTGTTAATGTATGAATATTGCACGTTGATTCGAATATGTTGAACTTAGAATGGTGATCCTCACACCAAGATGGAAATTGGTATTGTTTCGTATTTACGTTAATATAATTTAATTAATAATAAAGAAATGATAATATAATAAATTTAAATTTTTGAAATTAGAAACTAAAAACAATTTTAATATTTTTTTAAAAGGTATTTAACTGGGTATAAAATAAACAAAAAAATTTAAATCTACATTTATTTTTTTTACGATTTCAAATCGATTGTGCCTTCGGCAACTCGAGTCTTCGACCGCGATTCTTCAGACGATTGTTGACTTCATGAGAAAAATATCGTGCATAAATGAAAAGAAATGATGTGAGAAGTCCGTATTAAAATGTTTATTTCATCACACGTAATTACAATTTTTAAATTTTGTGTTCCAATTTTTTGTCCGTTTAAACAACACAATTAAATTATATGTATATTTTTTTATTAATTTTTTGTCCCTGATCTTTTTTGTTGCTGGAAATCAGATTCAAGTATTATGGTATTTATGTTTTTTGTTTAAATAATTAAAATTATATATTGAATTCAAATTGTGTCTCGATCGACTGAATTAATTTTATGAGTTTGAAATGGCTGAAATATGCTTAAAGACGTTCTCAGTTAAAGCGAGACGAAAAGGTTAAAAGATGATAAGAAAGGATATAAAGAAATTACGGACTTATTCATCGCAACCACAGGCCTCGATGATATTCGCCCTATTTCAATTACGTTTAACCCCGTCGACTTTAAAGATATGGTGTTTGAGGAAATCAAGAGAACGGTGCTGGTAAAAATACAATCAAAGAAGAGAATTATAATGGTCGATTAGGCTTCATTTATGAGCATAAAGCAGAGTGCTAATGACAGTGTTCATGCCATCGAGAAGTACATTCTCAAGTTACTTGTGTAGATTATTGTTGTGTTTTCATAGGATACCTCCTGGTGATGGAAGATACAGCACATCATATTTAATGGGACGCCAAATACGTAGTCCTCTAACAATTTCAATTCATGGAGAAACGCCTTTGTGATATACTGCAAAGAATGGAGTAAAATCGGAAACAACTGAATTTGTGGTTCAGGCTGGTAGTAATACTGCAATCATATCAAATAATAATGTGTCAGTCCTGGTTCATTTAGATCAAATTAAAAACCGAACGGTTGATAATGAGAGCATTGATGAAGAAAATGATGATAATGACAGTTAAAGAGTGATCAAAAGAATCGAGAAAAAATAATTCGACGTAGTGACAGGAAAATGAAAGGAAAACCACCACGAGATTCGTCAGATAATTATTTGTGCAAAAAATAAAACAATCAATTATGTATAATTTTATGCTTGAGGGTGTGATGAAGTATTATGATAATAATGTTTTTTGTTTAAATAATATTAATTATGTATTGCATTCAAATTGTCTCTTAAATCATATCACAGAGCACTACATAAATACTTTAGAAAGATTAAGAAAAAATGTTCGAATAATCATTGTGGTGTGAATTTCTCTCAACAGTTTCCTCTCCGAATTGTCGGTGAATTGGATTTTTTTTAGTCTGTATTTGCTTCTGTTTGTTCCGTATATTTACGGTGGCATTGTATTTGGTCGTGTGTGTGTGGCGGTGTTAGCTTATGCCATGTATTCTGTTTACGGTTATATTATATTTTTTTAACAAAAATCAGAAAAAAGAAGGATCATTTTGATTATCTGACTATGTGGAGATCAAACGTCTATTGCCTACTCAATTTACTTCAACATTACTGAGACATCAAACAGTTTTCAGATTTAAATAGTGATGGAGAGATTCTAAACTGAAGATAGTTGTTCCAACCTTATTATATACCGACGTTGGGAATATTTTATCGTTGGAAGATATCGAAGAAAAAATAAAAAAAAATAAATAAAATCTATACAAAAAATATAAACATATATAAATATGTTAATATATCAGTTTATATATGCTTATATATATATATATATATATATATATATATATATATAAGCGATTCCAAGTAACCATCAAGCAAGACAACTTCGTTTCTTGTTAAAAAAATAAAATGTTCTTTTTTAGTCAGAAAATTGTAAATTTAATTAGAATAAAAAGGCATCATCGAATACTTTTCGACACGAAGATAGCAAAGTAATAAATAATATCTTTGAAGTATTATCCTGTTCTGTCTGTTTGAAAAGAGAAACACTAAACTGTCAAAAGCTATAAGCATTATTATTATTGCAATTGAAATTATTACTGCCTAAAATTGGAATCAATAAAAAAATATAATCGAATAAATTAATGAACTTACCTAATTACCGTTGACGTATATCCTGATTGTAAATGTTAGTTTTTTCATGATAAAAAATTTCATGATAATAAAATTTTCATGATACAAGGTTATTTTTATTTTATTTTGTTCGTGGATTGTTTTTTTTACAGTTACGCGTTAGAAATTAATTACTTTTTCTTGTTAGTAGAAATAGATACACATTTATCAAAATTGACTTTACTAATTCGGGTATCTATTAAAATATAGAAATAACACCAATTAGAATTAAGTCAAATGTTAAACGATCTTCCAAAAATTATGAGAACTTTAAATGTGATAATAATAAATGTTAAATAATAATTGTCTCATGCTCTTAACTGTATCAAAGGTATGTTTTATCGTTTTTGTTTCCTTCCTCTACTTTTATGAAATAAATGAGATAATTGTAATTCGAAAATAATCATTTGTAAGTGAAAGATAAATTGAGAAGAATTTAGAATAAGACTCTAAATTAATTACTTTATTGCATTTTTCAAAGAAAACTTTCTCAGAGTTTATGCCTCATTCATTCCTTTTTTTATTTTGAAAAATGTATATTTAGAGTAAATGACAAACATTTTTCCTCACACATCTGCTGCCTAACCTGTGTAAAAAATCTACGTCGATGGTTGAACAAATATTTGGAATCTCTTCCCTTTGGCGTCCTTATGATATAGAAGGAAAGAAAAAATGATTTTTACATGACCAAGTTAAATAATAAATACGTTAGTTTTTTAATAAATTTAAGTAAATATGTTAGTTAAGAGAGATTTATCCATCTTATTTTAGGTGTATGTATGAAGATAAAGCAGCATGTGACATTTTTCAATGTATCTTTGGCTATTAAGCCTATTCTTCATGGACCATATTCCCGTTTCAAAGCCTCCTGGGAAATAAAACTTCCTCAATAATTACAGACTCACCAAGTGAAGAACAATCATATTCCGAATTGTAAAAACTATAAGAAAAACTGTATGGTAGTTTAAACAATATGCTCTATTGGTGAGAATCAAACATTAAAGTATTCAGTAAGTTGAAGGATGCGTTGTCGATTACGGTTGTACTATGCTATTCAGATTTAAAGAAAGAATTTTTGTTAGATACTGATGCATTATTTGCCAAAATCTTTATAGTAACTTTATAGTCTCTTCATGTTGTATCAACTGGTTCATAATCATCTTTAATTCAATTCCTGTACTTTTGAAAAATATTTCGAGCATGTATAAAATGGTAGCTGCTTACTACCGTGTAAGATAATGCTGTTATCAAACAGTATTCACACAGGTACCTTCAATAGTGCTTCCATGTGATAAACTTTTAAGATGGATCATAAACAGTTCGTGATAATAAAAAATAAACATCTATTGGATTTAGTCCTTAAATGAATTAAAAACGCATGATAGCTCATAACTGGCAATTGACTTTTGCTAAATGAAGAATCATATAAAACCATTTTTCTATTTTTTTGCAATCTCAGAACTTGGAAATACTAATTGTGATCTAAGGTACATGTTTCATAAAAGTCTTCTAAGTACATGTGGCTACATTTACATACTTTTTGCTTCAATGATGACCAGTGTTATAACCAATATTCTTATAATCTTCTTTCCATTTTACTTTACGGTCCTCATTGCGTTTTTATGATCTTCTTGAAAGGGGGAAGAGTTTGGTGCTGGATCGATCTGAGGTTTGGTGCTGGATATATATTATATAATTTGAGTTTTGTTCAGCTCCTTTTAATTTGAGCTGTTTTTTATTTTAATTAAGACAATTAATTTTCATTTTTAATGGTTCATTGAAAAATTCGTTCAAGTTTCAGTTGTAAACAAATTAATTTGAAATCAAATTGTTTTTAATAGTAAATCTTTAGCGCGTTCAAATAATCAAATCATTTTTATTGAAACAATTGGACACTAAAAATTGACTCTAATTTAAATCAATTTAGCACGATGACATTTAGCACTTTTATTCAAAACTTTTGGATGTACATTGACATGATCGTATAAAAATTTTAATAACCAAATATCGTTTAATAATCAACAAAATGTGATTTCGACATTCTGAGACAAAATTATGGTCCGAATCGACAAATAACAGTTCTTTCAACTCAAATCAAAAGGAAAATAGTAATTTCGAAACTCAAAAATTCATTTTATAAAAAAATATGATTCACAAAATATATCGAGACAAAAATTTATCACTACATTGAAAATCGTGACATAAAATTTTATACTCAAATTGATTCACGAAAAAGTAAAAATTTTAAATTTCACTGATCAGTGATCAATCATCCCTGATCTTTGATTGGTTAGTCTTTCAGAACGAGCCATTCGACACTAATTTACACCTACCATCCATATACACACTAGCACTATCAATGATCGGCAATTGACATAACTACTCGCCCGAAGAAAGACTTCTTTGTTCAGGTTTCAAATACAATCTATATTTTTTTAATAATAATAATAATTTTTTGAATAATTTAATTTACTTAATATTTTATAATTATTTAATTTCATGGTCTTATTTACATATAACTATCTATAAATAAAGCCAAAACAATTCAGTCATTGTCATTCATAATGAGTCTGGTTTTGAAACTTTTATTGATTTTGAAAAACAAGAAACGACTTTATTTGAATTGAACGAGTCAAAATTAGTAATTGTGAAAGATGGACATTTGAACATAAATAGGAATACAAATTATGAATGAAGATATAAATTTGCAAATTATGAAACACTAAGTAAAAAATTTGTACTTTTGAATTTCTCTGTATCTTCGAATTGTTTAAAAATTAATTTATAGTTGAAGAAGTTGACTTTATTACTACGTTCAGAAATGGTATTTTAAGATAAAACTTTTGATATTGAATTTTTTTCGAAAGAATTTCTTTGAGGTAATGTTGTATATGAAATTGTATACCTCTATGTAAAAACATTGAGTTTTTTACGATGATAAAACATGTTTTGTTTCCGATTCTTTGAGAATTCTAATGATCTACTATCTACTCTTTTTTATCATCATTAAAAATGTTTTTCTTGTGTTTCTTCATTGAGCAATAATTTCAAATTTCAGATTTTGATTTACTTTTAAAATATATTTTAAATTATCAATCTAATAAGTAAATTGTTTCAAAGTCCTGCAATAATCACATTTTCCCATCAATTTTAACAAAATTTATAACTTTATATTAAAAAATAAATGTTGAATATCACATTTTAAAAATCAACAATAAATAAACATTAATGGTTGTAAGACTCGAAAATTCATATATTATATTATGTGTATAACTTAGTTTTTTGGATTTTCTAAGAGATGGTGTAACCTTTGTAATAAGCATTATTTTACAGTCGTACGTACACATTTTTAAAGTGCTGAAATCGAGGCATTAAAATTAAGTAAATCATTGACCTTAAATACGTCATAAACATATTTTTAATCACGTTTTAGCATGACAACTTTCATACCAACAAAACAGCATTTGCGGGAAGCACTACTGTTTTACTTTAATCAAAAGAAAAAAGCTGCAGACAGTTTTCGACTTCTTGAAGAAACTTATGATCAACATGCACCAACTCAACAGACTTGCAACAGACAAATAGTGTGACCTTTAAAAAAACCATTTTGAAATTAGTGATCAACCATTGAAACGATGAAATTCCGGTAACTGTTTACAACATCGTAAAAGTATAAAAGTCGGCCTATTCGGATCATAACAAACAATCAAAACATTGAAGTTAGAAATTCACTGCAGATTACGATTAAAATGTACGGAACTATATAATTATATATATATTGATAACTATATTTTTATATATTTCAAATAAATCATTGTGGAGCAAACGAAATCTCGTTTCTCCAACTACTCAAAATACAAAATCACTAAATAAGGTTTACTTGCTTTTAAAATTTGTACACATTTTTTAAAGAAAATAAATATTTTATTTAGAACGATCTTCTTAGTTTTTAATATTCCTATTTAAATCTAAATATCACACAGATACACGAACAAATTTAGACTCAGCTAAAATTTCTAAATTACTACAAGAAAGTATCATCATCGAAAAGTCCAAAATAATACAATCTTATTGTAATAAACAAAGAGACTTTAGTATTCCCAATTTTCAGTGTAGTAAATACAATTAAAAGTTCCATAAACACTGCATCGGGTTTACAATCGGAAAAGCAATTCCGTTTATGATGGCGTATCATTTCACGTGTAAGAAATGCAACGAAAGCTGCGAGGAAGTGTTCTTGAGGAAACAAAATAAATTGATAAGCATGTGACAATCTCATAAGCTTGCTAATCTCATGTTGCTTAATAACGGCCGCATATATTTCTCCAAGGAAAAGGACATTATCCTCTTCTTGGAAGAGAATTGGGAAGTTTTGACGACCGAATTGAAGAATTCACTCTCAGCGCTCAATCAGAGTATTTATAAAACCCTGATAGACAATGATATATTAATGCATCATATCATTGTAGATAATGTTGTTTGTTTAAAGAATACGAATTTATATCAAATAAAACCAAGATATGAACACTTCAAAATCCTGTCTAGTCAACGAAAGACAAAAGTTACCACTGACGGAAGAATTTTACCGCAATCTGATGGTCGGCAAATTAAAAACAGAAAACGAAAGTCAACCAATAATAATACAACAATTTGTACCGGTGGAGCCACACCTTCAACAAAGAAAGTTGGAGAAATGGTTACTCATACTAAGAACCTAAAGTGAGGAGTAGAGAAAACAATAGTGAAACTAAGTCAATTCAATTTTCCTGTTGATCATCCGTTTAACAAAGACAGTTTTAGATACATTTATGTGGAACCTGATCCGCATACGAAGGGTCGTCAATTATCGAGTAGCTGGCAGCAAATGATAGAGCTCATCAACTTAAATTATCTGATAATCAAATGGCAGTAACTGGCGATAAAAGGTACTGTAAGATACGCGCCCCACATCCAGTTTCTCGAGGATACTTGTACTTTGAAGCGAAAATAATCGAACAACCAGATAATTCACATAAAAAAATCGGTTGGTCCCAGTCCTTAGGAAATTTGCAAGCACTCTGCGGATTTGATAAGTTCAGTTATTCGTGTCGTTCTCACCTTGGTACAGTATTTCATCAATCAAATAATACAATAATACAAAGACATTATATGTAAGAGGGATATAAAAAGGGAGATGTCCTAGGTTGTCTTTTTATGGTACAGTTTTTGAGTCTCAGCGTTAAATTTAGGAATATTTGGCGAGTGCAGCTACCTTTCAAGAAATAGCTCGGTATTTATGTCCCGAACACACACTTCGGCAAAAAATTGCATGACGACCACTGACATCCCCATTTGAATTATCTCCCCCTCTGGTGGATCGAACAGTGATTGTGTTGAAAATCGATTTCTCGATTTCAACCAATCACATTTTATCGAACAGAACAATTTTCAATGTCATAACAAACTCACGTGATGAATTCTTCAATTGCAGTTCAAAATGAGTTTCGTTCAGTATTTTTGAAATTAATATTATTTTTACGTCATTTAATTTCACTTTTTTTACTATATAAGTATATATGTTTTAAGTATATATGTTTTTTTAAAGTATATATGTTTTATTATTTATATATCATTATATATAACAATTCAAAAACGAAACAAAATTATCCGAGATTGTTATTCTGGTTAGCATTTTCATTTTATCCTCGAGATGAGAGAGAGTGCAACATTGACGAGAAATCCAAACTTTATAAATAAAAATGATAGAAACATAATATAAAAATGATACTATTTTGAATTCCGAACAGTTACATTTTTATTTTAGGCGGTCGTTGTGAAAGTATATATGTTTTAACTTTATTACCCTTTGATAGTATTTTTAATGATAAATAGGTGAAACACACACAATATGACGATATCCATAACAAAACTTAGGAGCCTCTAAATTAACATTCGAATCAGTAAATTATGACGAAATTATATCATATAAACAAATGATACATTTTCTTGATATAATTACGTTTTAAGCATTCTATATTCAGAGGGATTTGGTCAATTTAAATTTTCAATTTTAAAATGCGTAAATAATGCCTTTAATTTAAAAATAATATCACAAACATATAAAATCCAAAATGTGTTTTGTAATAAATCTCCAACCCCATTTGGATTATGTTCGGATCTCGTATATAAATTTACATGTAATGGGTGTAATGTCACATACATTGGAGAGACGTTCCGTCATCTTTGTAAGAGAATCCAAGAACATGGTCGGAATGTAGGTGGGAGTAATATTGCAGAACCCAGAAAGGGTTGTAAGTCGAATGAAAACATAAACATAAATGATTTTCAAATTCTTTGTTCTCGTTTTAAAAACTATTTGGAGAGGGTGGCCTGTGAAGCACTTTATATCAGATCTTTAGATCCTAAGATTAATGTGCAAACGGGTCTCTCGAAAACCCTATTAAGCGTGTTTAGATGACATAATAATCCATTGATGAAATAATTACTGCTTGCCTATATAAGCAGATTTAAAATTCATTTATTTCTTGATACCTGACGATGACGATTATACCGTCGAAATTAATTGTCGTAAAAAATAAATTTTTATTTAACAAATGGCGTGTTTTTGTTTTTAAACATAATTTGCTATCATTTTTTAATTTTTTGAATACATTTTCTTATTAAAAAAATTATAAAAATAAAAAAATTTGCAAATGAAAATTAAAAAATATCATTAATAATTGACAATTTAAAAATAAAAATTGTTATTGAATTTTATTAATTGCACTTCATTCGGAAAAGATTTTTTCCTAAATATTATTTATTTTTTTGTTTAATATTAATACAAAATGTCAATTACTTTTGTCGTTTATTTAGACTTTTATAATATTTATGATTAATTAATTAAAAACTGTTATGACATAAAAACGACTGAAAAAATTAATAAACAAAAAAATTAAATAGAACACAAAACAAACACTTGTTTAAAGGTTGTCAGACTTATGTGTAAAATTTAAATAATTATTGAATGTGAATTAAAAATAAACGAGTACTAAATCGACTTCTGTGCGTGTTTGATTTCACTGATTAGAATTATGCTTTCTACCTATGAATTTACCGGTATATCAAGGCACACCTTGACAGATCTACGCGTTCCTATCGGCTGTACTTTCAAGTCACCGGTTGACGAACTGGTGACACTAACCCCCATTCTCAGTGGCACCGGCTACAACAGAGCCGGAGAGACGGGACAGGAATCCTTCATCGATGGGCTGACTTGTTCATGGCGCCCACTCAGCATTGCCAGCCTTATAAAGAGATTCTGGCCGCCATCGCTCGGCTCGTGGGCAAGCACCTCAAGAACATATTTAAAAAAAACAGAACACGAATTTGTTTCATATAAATATAATTTAATAAATTCAGATCAATCATGTAATCATTTTGTTTTTTTACATTTGATCTTGCTTTTTGTATTGTAATAATTTTCCTTTATTCAAATCTAACGCTAACCCTGACCCGGTTGAGAGTTGATGGTAAATACCTTGCTGGATGACGCGAGTAGCGTTAGCTATATTAGTCAACTAGTGCCACAGGAGTTACGATTAGGAGGTCAAGCCAGCAGCATTACTGTCAATCTGATTGGACGGAAGGCCAAAAAATTATCCGTCAATGCAAGCAAATTGGTGTTAACAAGTGTGAATAAAAAGGTTCCGTGGACTTCCAAGCACTGATTATCAAAACAACATAAGAAGGCATTAATGTATGCGATTTGAAAAATATATATCATAGCTGGAAGCATCTACAAAATATTTCCTTTCAACTGATTAACCAGAAGGCGAAAATAAATGTACTGATCGGTGCCGACTACATCCGGTTGTATGAGGCCATACGAGAAATTTGAGGCCAAGGGAATGATCCAATATCAAGAATAACTCCCTTAAGTTGGACGTGTATGGAGACGATAACTGATCGAATCACGGTGGTTTCAGCATGTTTCAATACGTTCTAAACGAGTGGTGAACATATCAAAGTTTGTTTGAGTAGATTCTGGGATATAGAAGAAGTCGACGTTCGAAAGGAGAACACAAGAGGAGAAAATCAGGTTGTTCACCAGACTATAAAGAATTGCGAAAATAAAAATGGAAGATATCGAGTTAAATTGTAATTTAAGTGACAGCGGTGAAAAATTTCAGAAACGAAACGGATGGCAGAGAAACGAGAAAAATTATTGATGAAACAATTAAAGAAGGATGAGGACCTTCGAAAGAGGTATAATGATATTATGCAAGATTACGAGAAAAAAGGACATATACAAGAAATGGATCAAGGAGACATAGATCAGGTAAAATGGTGGCTGTCGTACTTTCCTTTCATAAGGCCACGACTAAGGTACGGATAGCCTGCGATGCTGCAGGCAAGAGTCGAGGTCAATGTTTAATGAATTTAATCGAAGTAGGACCCAAGCTGCAAAATGATTTGTTTGATATCCTGTTAAATTTAGGTAAAACGCAAAAGCAATGATTACCAAATTATTGAATAATAATGGTTATTCAAAAACATAAGTTAAGAATTTAACGAAAGAAATGATTGACCAATATATTAATAAATCAATTAATAAATCAATTAGATATGAAAAAAAAGAACAAACGACTTTAAAATACGTGCTGACTGTTCTGTTTTCCAAAGGACTTAAACAGTTTAAACGTTTCATCTTAAAATGCGTTAATAATTCATTTAATTTAAAAATATTATCATAAACATGAAATTCAAAATGTGTTTTGCAATAAATCTTCAATCCGAATTGTATTATGTTCGGATCTCATTTATCTATATACATGTAATGGGTTTAATGACACATAAATAGGAGAGACGTCTCATCTTCTCTGTAGGAAAATCCAAGAACATGGTCGTAATATGGGTGATAGGAATATTGTATAACATAGAAAGGTTTGTGATTCTAATATAAACATAAAAACTTCAAAATTTTGTGCACTGGTTTTAATAATTTTTGGGAGAGGGATTCCTGTAAAAAAAATAATACATAGATCTTAAAATCCAAAGATTAATTTCCAAATGGGTGACTCGACAACCTTATTAGGTGGTTTAGACAAAATAATTGCTCAATGATTGTATAATCACTGTTTGTATATATAAGAATATTGCAATTCATATTTTCGTGATGTCTTGGCTATTACGGTTATACCGTCAAAATTAATTGTTGATAAAAAAATGTTCCTACAATTGTGACTTTACTTTTAAAACAAACATGCCATCGTTTTTAAATTATTTGAGGTATTATTTTTATTCAAATGTTTTTATTCATAAAACAAACATTACAAAATTTAGTTTAGAAATACAGTGCAACGTTTACTTGTGACGATAAATTATTTGGGCTCCTTATGTGGACTTACATGTACACAGTAAAGGCGACAACTTTTTTAAAAAATTAAAAATGAGTAAATTTTACGCCATAAATTTTACATCTTAAATTTTATAATAATTCGTAATGATTCTTATAGCTTATTCTCGATATTAACTGTGGAATAATTATGTAAATATTAATGTATTTTAATGTGTGTGTTGTTTTAATAATCATTATTGTAAACTGTTAATTCAAATATAATTTTTCTTAGTTTGATATTCTCTTTCACAACATTAACAATAAAAAGCTTTATGAAAAATTTTAAATGTTTTGAGAACTATAAAAACAATCTAAAGACTTATTAAAAAATTTTATTTTCAATTTTGGTTACAGTGATTGAAAACAAAACTAAAAACAAATGAAAGAGAAAGTAATAGCAAATATTATTTAAATTATGGAATAATTATTCGACATATTGAGCATAAACTTTCTATAAGATTTAAATGGAATTAAACAATATGATAAAATATGTGCACGAGAAATTTTACTGATCAATAGTTTGAATTTGAACGCAACGAAGATCATTTACTGTAGCACCTAAAATGCAAAAGAGAATTAATAATGAACAAAGAATTAAATTGTGAAAATTCGCTTATTTGATTAAAATTTTTATTTTTTGCAATCGAAATTAATTTTTTTGAATCAAATAAAACAATTTTTTCATTTGAGCTTCCAAATTACAGTTTTTGGAAAGTAATAATTTTACGATCGATATGTGACCGTTTTTTATTGCAATATGTATTGGCCTATTTCCAAACTGTAATTATATATCAGAGAATATGATATTAAGTGTTACTTCAACTGCTGATTCAAAGTAACAATTTTTAGAAAGTAATAATTTCACAATCCCAGTAAGACCGAATTTTATTCCTATATTTATTGGTCTGTCTTCAAACTATATTCATGTAATCAAGACAAACCATATTTTTCAGTCTTACTAGATTTTTTTATTCAAATTCACAAGTTTCATAAAGCAAGAAATCAGTTATCTTCGCTTGTATTGGCTTGTCTCCGAACTGTAATCATATATTTACATAATCTATTTTTTATTAAATATTACTTGATCTACAGATTTAAGGACATAAATTTTAGAAAGTAATAATATAAAATTCGACGTAAGACCCAATTGTATTGATATATCGAGGTGTTTAGACAAAATATAAAATGAAAGCAAAACTTGGAGATTTATTTATAAATATTTATTTGTTCTATACAACAATTTACAAGTTAACAAGACTTAAAACTTATAAGATGAATTTATATTTTAGATAAAACGAGAAGAGTATTCTCTTTCTCGAGTATTTTTGAGTATATAAAATGTAAGTAATGTATAATTTATATAGTTAATTGTTGATTCGTACTTTGATAATCCAACTTCTCGTCAATTAAATTCGTCTTGACGTTCGCCTTTTTCGTTTTTTTCCATTTTAAATTCATCGCGAGCTTTTTATATTACGGATCGTAGATTAAATTATCTCAGCTGGAGATAATTTATGCAGATCTTCCAATTCTTATTCAACTAAAATTTACTATTATATTTATTTCATGAAACCCGTATTTTTGTTATTAGAAAACGACCCATCATACATGACGAGTGAGCTGAATTTTAGCCTTTGAAAGTTTCAGTTTTAATTTTTAAATTGTAATTGTTATTATTTATTGTTTCGAATTCTGTGTTGATTTAACAGTCGGTCAATTAAATCGAATCTTGATGCCTTTCGCAATGGCGAAATAATCTCGATGCGGGAAGTTAAGATGGACCACCTTATAAAAATTAGTTCCGGTTCATCCACTATTTCATATTTTATCAACATATATATGATCAGTGTAAGATTTGAGCTTGAATGATAAACCGTGATTCAGATGACAACTAAATTTTGCAAATTTATACTAAATCAATTTTTAGAAAGATACTTAGTAAAAGTAAGAACACTATCGAAATCCATCAAGAATAAATATATTTAAATTCTAACACAAAGAATCAAATATTAAAACAACAGCAATAATTGAATATTAAAATAACATTCAATTATGCAACTTCCGCCTCTTTAATTTGAAGGTCTTGCATACTTTTTCAACCATTGAATGTGACGCGGTTTCAAGTATCTGCGATACTTCAGAATCACTTTACGAGGAGTGAGGAATTTTACAATTTTATATGGCCCTTCATATCTGAATCCTTCTTTCCTCAATTTGTGAAGTTCCACCCTTACTAACACTTCCTCTCCCACCTAGAAAATCCGATGTCCTCGTTATCCATCATCTTGTATCTGTAATCGATAGGCTGACTTAGAACTATATTGAAATGCCATCGGATTTGATTGTGAATGGGGTAATCTATTGAATGGGCCATGTAAATTCAGCTTCTGTCTAAATAAAAGAAGTAGTTCTTCCCAATCTAGAGAATCATTTTGAGATGCACTAGAAGTAACTGCCATAACTACCATCACGCAATGAACGAATCGTGCGCTCTGCTCATGCGTTGGATTGGTGTTGGTACGGAGACGAAAATTCTTGATTTGTATTGAAGATTTTACACATCTCCCGCAACTAGTTGCCTTCAAAAGTTTTCCCCCTGTCTGATAAAAATGATCTGAGTTTCTCGAATTGATAAATCCATCTATTTCTAATAGCAGTAATCAACGTGTTTTCATCTTGATTACGAAGTGGTACCAATACAACGACCTTGCTAAATCTATCAACCACCACAAGTACATATTTCTTTCCCGTGTTAGAAGGTAAAAATGTGCAATATCCAATACAATTTCTTCAAATATTGTTTTATCATCTCGAAGTAATAAGGTCTCCTTAGATGGTATTGTTAGTGCCTTCTGTTTTGCACAAATAACACATTCTCTAGAAACTTTCTCAATTGTCTGTTGCATTTGTTACCAGAAATAGATATCCCGCATATATTCATACAACCTTTTATATCCTATGTGACGTAAATCTTGATGAATGTATTGAATTAATCGTTGTTGAGCAGCTTCTGGAACAACAGCGCGTTTTATATGTCCATCCCGATAGCACAGCAATTCATCTTCTAATATCATGGGATTAATGTGTTCCCACAAGGGACCTTGTGACTGATCTATGAAAGTGGTTCATTAAGTTCTAATGAAGTAATAAATTCCAGAATATTTTTATCTTCTCGTTGGATGTCCTTGATATGGTGGAGATCCATTGTGCTACAAGTGTTTGAATACTTAACTTTACTCGTGGAAGATTCAAAATGAAGCAATTAATTAAAAACATTTAAAACTGTGTATAAAGAAATTTGATAAAAAATCATTTAAATTAATTATTATTATGAAAAAAAATTAGTTTAAAAATTCAAGGTCAAAAAATTTGTTTAAATAAAATAATAGAATCATTGTTGTTAACGAAAGTTTTGAAATAAATTGTGTACGTGACTCGATTAATTCAAATTCGGGTTAAATTGCAAATATTCAATTTTTGTTCGTAAATGGCTAATTTAATGAATCAAAATTTCTATTTTGGTAGCAGAACTTGGTTGTAGTTAAATGGGCCCCCACATACCAAACATGAATTGCAAATAATAATAAAAAATAATGAAAAGGTGAATTCGTATTTATTGACAACGAAAAAATACCATTTATTTCTATTATTTGTAAAATTGCGACTGATATTGTTAAAGTTGCCAATAAAACTGATGATAATAAAGGACAATCGGGTGAATTTTCTGTCTTTATTCCGCAAAACCAATTCGATTGTCGATATTCTTCAATTCATCGATTTCAATGCGTCATTCTCAATGGGTTTCAAATGCGTAGATTGTGCAACTAATTTAAACTAGAATGCGAACAGTTCTTTTCAAATATAAAAGATATGATTGGATTAAATATGATTGAAATAAAGCGGACCGCTGCGGAAGCCGTTCATGGTATCGGCATATTTAACCCCAAAGATCGAAAGAAACATATTCAAAAAATATGTAGTGGAAAAGTCTTTTTTCAAAAGGAAGAAAAAAGGGCAGCTCAACCAGAAAGAGAATTCGGAAGACCACTATGTTGGGATTTTCAAAAAAAGAATTTGCAAAAGAGGAAATACGTGCAGATACATACACGATTTAACAAAGGAAGAAAGTTCAATCAAATGCAAATATTTTGGATCCGGCAATTGTAAATTTGAGAGCAACTGTAGAAACCTACACTCGAAAAAAGATGTTTTAAGTTCAGATCAAAATAAACACACGAAAAGTAAAGAAGAGCGAAAAGGCAAAACACCAGAAGAAGAGTTTAATCAGATTCCGAGTGGTTGGACATTTGTCACTGATCTCATAGAGGAAAATGAATTCTTTGTGTCTTTGAGAACCATTCCCGTTTATCTAATAAATAAAAGAAATCGACTCAGAGTGAACCTGTTATTATTTGAACTTGTTACAAATTCTTTCTTTAATAAAAATGTGGCTGACAAGTTGGGTTTCGTCGGAGAAACCAAAGATATGAAAATTCGAGTTTTGAATAATACCAAATCAGTAAAAGCTGATAGAGTAAATGTTGAACTGAATTCCACGAATGGATCGTTAAGACAAAGATTGAGTCTCTTGGTCGTCGATGATGTAACAGGAGACTTAAAAGTGTGTGATTGGGAAAAAATAAAAAGTGAATGACCACACCTGAAGGACATTCCGTTTGGAAATTTCGGAAATCAGAATCAGGTTGACGGGCTTTTAGGATCAGATTATTTATCAACCAATACCTCGCTTGACACCGCTCGGGTGGACCTGCGTCGGCAAAGTTTTAACAGAAGTCATAATAGGAGCAACTGTATGATGTGCTTCTTTACTAGAGAATCAAGCGAGGCAAATCGATTCAGGGCACATAATCATGAACGACAGTTCAGAAAAGACCGAGTCAAAGGAGGACTATAATCGAGTCAAATATTTCAAGGGTCAATCAGGTATTAGCTTTAATCGATTTTCAAATGCTCCTCCGTACAGTAATAAAAATGATTTTGAAAAAAACAAAATGGGTTACCTTGATGAAAATTGTGAAAATAGAGAACGCAGAGGACGATTTCGTTTTAATGAAGAAAGAGGATTGCGTAGAGATCGAGGTGATTACCGACGATCAAGAGACAATGATCGAGGAAAATGCTAATGAAGGATTTTTTAACAATTTACCATTCGACAATCATGAAATGCCTATTACTGAAAAAGATCGGGAATCATACAAAGATTATGACGAGGCGTCAGTCAACAATGAAGCCAATTATGAACCGAATGTCGTAGAAAATAAAACTATTGATATGGCAAAATATAGTGGGGGAGAAATTGAAGATGATACTATGAAAATAAGAACCAATGAGATTAAAGTCCTTGGACAGTGGAAGGCTAGCCATGGAAAAGATCAGCTAATGAATCAGAAATATAAAGAAATTCGGAAAGCTAATGATGGTCCAGATGTTTTCAGTGGAACAGAGGAATACTGTAAAGAGAATTCTACTAAAGATCAAACTGATGAACATAAAAATCAATACGATCGTCAAAAGCAATAGCTTAGAATGTTAGTCCGTTATAGAAGGTCATGGTGAGGAGAATGTGAGTGTTCATGGCGAGTTGAGTACGAGTGGTTGTTGCGAGGATGGTATGGGCAGATGCGGCGAGAACACTGTCTAGATGAGCGAGAATACTGCCGGGACGAGCGAGAAGAATAGTCGGGACGAGCGAGGAGACGGCGAGCATAGAGGGTCAACAGAGTCAGGAAAATTATGACAATTAATTGCTTCATGCGGGGGAGGAATATAAGATTCAAAATGAAGCAATTAATTAAAAACATTTAAAAACTGTGTATAAAATAATTTGATAAAAAACATTTAATTTAATTATTATTGTGAAAAAAATTAGTTTAAAAATTCAAGATCAAAAAATTTGTTTAAATAAAATAATTGAATCATTGTTGTTAACGAAATTTTTGAAATAAATTGTGTACGTGACTCGCTTAATTCAAATTCGCGTTAAATTGCAAATATTCAATTTTTTTCGTAAATAGCTAATTTAATGAATCAAAATTTCTAACTCGTACTTGTTTTAGCTCCGACATTTTTCGTCATACATTGAGCGCACAATGCTTCTGACAATCTTGAGATCCCATCTGCATTTGAATGTTCTGATCATTTCCTGTACTGCAAGTCATATTGAAAACCGGACAGATCTTCAATCCATATCTCAAATTGAGAACTGAGTGGTTTGTTTGTCTGGGACATAAATAAAAGTGCTTTATGATCGGTACGAGCCAGGAACTTTTTTTTCCATATAAATAATGCTTGAAATGCAGCATTTAATCTCTTAATCCTAGCAATTCCTTTCTGGTAAAACAGTAGCCCTTTTCGTGGTCACACAGGATTCTCGATCAGTAAGCTATCACCCGTTCCGATCCATCTTCTTGAATTTGACTTAATACCCCTCCAATAGCAGAGAAGCTGGACTATGTATCTAGCACCATTTTTTGGTTAATATTAGGGAAGCATAATACCGGACTTCTAGAAAGACACTTTTAAGTTAATCAAAACTGTCTGCACACTCCTGTGACCAGTAAAATTTCTCTTTAGCGGCACTGGTCGTATATAAAGGCTTTGATATTTTAGCAAAATCTTTGATAAATTGCCGGTAGTAATTGGAAGACCCCAGGAAGAACGCCATTGAGTTGCACATTTTGGAACCGGTGCTTCATTAATCGATTTTATTTTATCTTCACATGTTTCTATTCCTTTGCTACTTACTACATGTCCTAAAAATCTAACTTCAAACTCCCTCAATCGGCACTTCTGAGGATTGATTTTAAGACCTGCTCTTGCAATACGACTAAAAACTTCCTTGAGCAGAACACTATGACTCTTCTCAGAGGAAATGAACACTAAAATATCATCCAAATACATAATCACTCCTTTATACAGCATATCGTAAAATATTTGATGCATTACAGCTTGAAAAATTGCTGTCAGAGCCGGATGGGATAGTCTCAGCTATACGGTCTGCAATCGCTGCAAGTTCCTTGAGATCGGTGGTGGTGGTAGCCACAAGGATCGCCTTGTGCATGGGCGGGAGCGATTGAATGAAGAATTTCTTGAAAATCG
This sequence comes from Girardia tigrina, assembly GCA_001938485.1. Taxonomy (NCBI): domain Eukaryota; kingdom Metazoa; phylum Platyhelminthes; order Tricladida; family Dugesiidae; genus Girardia; species Girardia tigrina. The sequence continues at coordinate 36,259 of MQRK01250645.1, forward strand.
CGTTATTTTGATCTTGGGTGATTCCTGGTTGGATCAATTCCAGGTCTGCGATGACCCGCTGGAGAAATTGTGACGGCTTCATGAGACCGATTTGCTGCGTCTTGAAATAATTTTCAAAGACGGCATCAAATGTCGGTTCATGAGCCAACATGATTTGCTTCCGGAGTTGGTCGTACGGCTCCTTCTAATCTATAAAGGTAAGCGATTGAAGAATAATTGTCCAATTTTGGTACTAAAAGCGGTTTTCAATTTTGACTCCTCCGTCAACTCAACTTGGTAGTAAGCACTACCCAAGTCGATAGAAGAGAACATAACTGCTCCACTCAATGCATCCAAAAGGTCGGAAATACATCTGGTACCGGAAATGTGAATTTTTCGGTAATCGCGTTTAATGGTTGGAAATCCAAGCACATTCGAATATTATTATCCTTTTTCTTTACTACTACCAGCTGAGAGTTCCATGGACTTTGACACGGCTTTATGACTTCATTTTCTAATAACTACTTTATCAGGATATTCACTTCAGTTTCCAAATGTAGAGGTAATCTTCTCTGATTTATGGCCACTGGTGAACCAGTTGTTTTAATGTGGTTTTTAATACCCTTGTGTGTCCCAAATCGAAAGTAGAAGTCATGAATATATCTCCATATTGTTGAATAAGGGGTGGATATTCTTTGAAGCAAAAATATTAAGTACTTTTTCCACTCTCAACTGAGTATTCATCTGTATAGCTGCTTGAATACTTCTTTAAGATATACTCCGAACTTCTTCATGATGTCTATGCCCCAGGTAAAGACTGGTACTAAGCCCTTCACAACATATACTTCTATTGTATTCTGTTTGTGCCCCCCTTGAACGTTAATTTTACTTTTACCTAAACATGCTCCACTGCCCGACGAAAAAGCACACATCAACTTCTTACTTGACGGCTTCAACGGTGGACTACCCATTTCCTTCCAACATGATACATCCATTACTGAAACAGAGGCTCCTGAATCCCACAACATCTCGAACTCTGTTCCATTGCATACAATCCTGCTCCATAATCTACCATCTGTCTTCTGATAGATCTTATTCTTCTCTGTATTTTTTATATATCTGAAATTTATTTCCTTTATTGATGCAACCCGACAGACGAGATAGCTATCGTGGGTTGCGGACCATTTTTTTATTGCTTCCTAAATTGAACTTCTGAGTTGCTGTCTGAATCATTAAAATCAGTGATGTCTTCAATTAAATCTTCTTCTTTTTGTATGCATGAAATTTGTTGCGTGGTAGCTTCTCTCCTATTAGACTTATGTATTTTATAACAATCTCGAAAATTATGACCTTCTTTCCCACAAACTAGGCATCTTCATTTAAAGGGCAGTCAATTCTTCTGCATTGTGCGATCCATACGTCCTTAGACTCGGTGATAAATAAGATTATGACGTATATGTCGTTGATACTATAAATAGATGAGCTATCATTGGTTACAAATATGACTCACTATACCAAACATGTGTGTAAGTACAGCCATTATTTCACTTTTTACTGTAGACATGGACAGTAACGTCGAATATCGCAGCGTGATAAAATTTCTGCTCCTGCGCCATACTAAAAGCAGCAGTTGCAGGAAGCTTACGGTGACCAGGGCCCATCACGTGCGACAGTGTATAATTGGATAAGTGACTTTAAAGACGGTGCACAATCCGTTTTTGATGCTGAGAGATCAGGACGACCGTGTGAAATATTACCCGGGAAAAGTGATTTATGCATGACGATCGTGTCAGAAGAGAGACGAATAAGGATCCGTGAACTTGCAGTGTCTATCCATTAGCTACCATTCTACATATGATATTCTGCAATTATTTGGAGTTCTCAAACTGCTTTCACGTTTTGTTCCCCGATTCCTATCCGTGAAATGTGCGACAAACGTTTGCAGTGTTGCACTGCCAATTCGGAGTTGTTTCGCACTCATGGTGATCGTTTCATCAACAACATCGTTCCACAAGATGAAACCCCGGTGAGCTTGTATGTGCCTTAGATCAAGCGTCAATCTTCTGAGTGCTGCTTCCCCTGTGAAAGTGCTCTCCGAAAACTTTGAAGCAGAACCTCACACAAGCGAGCAGCAATGCTAACTGTGTTCTGGGATTCCCATGGAATTATTAAAATTGATTTCCTTGAGAAAGGACTGACAATGAATAGTGAGTATTATGTAGAATTACTTTGCGATGTGAGAAAGTCTTGTAAGAAGCCAATATGGATCCAATTGTGGCTCCTTCAAGACAATGCACTCATTTACACTTCGCCAGCAACTTTGACTGCTGTGGATGACTGTGGTTTTCAGTTAGTTTCCCATCCATCCTATAGCCCTGACCTAGCCCCAAGTGATTTTGCGTTGTTTAAACACCTAAAGAAACATTTGAAAGGTGTCCACTTTCATTCAGTTGATGTCCTCAAGGAGAAAGTCTTTGATATTCTCAATTATTTGCCTCCCAATTTTTACAAAAATGCGTTCTCTGAGCTTGTTGCCGACTGGCGCAAGTATGTTGATGTACACGCCTCATACATTGAGAAATGATTTACTTTGATGTCATGTACTGATTCTGAAAAATTAAAAGTTGATTTGACTTTGCTTTCTTGTCGAGTCTTAGGACTTAAAGATCGCACCACGTATGTCCCGCTTCTCCGCAATAAAAACAGTGACCCGGTTTTAAAAGATCAGGCCGTGGTTCATGTCTTCCCCAAGCTATATAACAATATCTCTTGGCAATGGACTTCATTGATTCGTTCGGGAAATTTCGTTGTTAGTTTGCGAGTATTGTCTGATTATTGAAATTTTCATTTTTCATTATTAATTATTTGTTTTCCTTTCCTTGTGGTTGGTGAAATCCCATTTTTCAAAGTTGATAATTATCCATGTTTGGTTTTCTAGCAGCATCAGAACATCTCATCCTATTTGGTAAAACTGCTGTGACTGATTTAGAAGTCAATTGCTCCAGCATACTGGCCATTGTAAGACACTTTTCTGACGACATATTCGGTACTAAAATAAATGCTTCTCGTAGCTTATCATTATATATGCCATGTACTGCAAATGCCTTAATAATTTCATTCATTGCTTCTTTCGTCTTAAAAATTTCGGTATCTAATGATCTTACCCGTAACTCGAAACATTGATATCATTCGTCGTGTCGTTGAGAAACGTTGCTCAGCTCCTTGACTTTGTCAACGACACTCCAGAAACCATCTGGCCACTTCTTCGTTCGATAAATCTTTCCGATTTGCACTAAATTCATTCCATAACAGACGGCAATCCCCTCGTAGAAGCATGTCGAAGGCAAACGACATTTCCATTTGGTTAAAAAACGCAAACTCCTTTGTTTTGTCCAGCCATTTCCATGCGTTAGCCGACTTACCATAAAAAATGATACCTTCGGTGTCTGTCCTTCTTGAGCAGCAAGTGGTAATTTTGAAAATAATTTTTTTTCTCTTCCGCTCTGCTCACTGCGCAAATCACCGGTTTGGTTTCGAGATTTGAGTGGTTATGATCGCCAGTAAGAACACAATCGAAATCCATCAAGAATAAATACATAAATAAATATTATATAAATGTATATTTAAATTCTAACACAAATAATCAAATATTAAAACAACAACAATAATTGAATATTAAAATAACATTCAATTATCCAACTGTAAATAAGTGATAGATATTGTCATTTATCAATTGATTTAATGTTATTAGTATTTTTTTAAAAATTCTCACGAAATTCCTGGAAGGAATTATCCTAATCGGCATTATTCGAATTCGTTGTTGATTTAATAATCGTTCGACCAACACGGTTTTCGGTCGATTTCGTCGGCTTCTCGGCGTGTCAGCGAAGGAAGGAAGATAATGATTGAAAGTATTTATTAAAGAAATTAACTTAAACCCTAAACCTCACATATTACCCTAACACTAACCCTATATAAATCAAAATGTGATATTATTAATAACGAACATTTTCAAATTGATACTACATTGATTTTAAGCAAAATAATTAATAAATAAGTGATAGAAATCGTCATTTATCACATTAATCAATATGCTATTAGTATCACCATAAAAATGCTCACCAAATTCCTTGAAAGAATCATCCAAAGAGTCAATTTTTGAAATTGGTGCTGATTTAACAGTCATTAGACGAGCTCGGTTTTCGGTCGATTTCAATAGTTTCCAGGCGTTTTTTTCGGCGAAGGAGCTGCACTGACAGAACCGTCACCATGCTATAGTGGCCTACAGACACGCAGATATGTAAAAATATGTATATGTATATGTATATAGTTATATGTATAAATAAATATTAATTATAAATTATTTATAAAATTTAAATTTATATATATATATATATATATATATATATATATATATATATATATATAAATGTGAATTAAAATCAATAATTGAAGATTTTTATATTAAAATTGAAAATTAAACTTTCTAATTAACAACGGAGACTTCCTAAAATACAAATTGCGCCAGTATCGTGGAATTAGTAAACTGTCACTAGTTTAATTTAGTACATTTTTCTTGATATACAAATCTAGGACAATTAGTCAGCCAATTCAATAGCGATTCTTGATCTCAATTTATTGAATAACGTTTTCACTTGTCATCGAATCTCTCGAGCAGGATCAGCATTTCCAATTATGATACAATTCATTCTTTCACCGCAGTTTCTGTCAATCTGCTTGACGATCACTCCAAATATATAGATAATAACCATTCGAACAAAAATTCAAATTATCATGATTCTGAATCTGATTACTTTTATTATAACTGTTAGTTTACTATGTCGTTATATCTTTCGTTAAATTTTCGTTGTCGTTTTGTTGCTGTTTTCTCATTTTTGTCAAAAAAACGGTTTTTTCAAACATTTGACGAAAATCCGTTTTTTGCCTGTAGGAAAAAAAACTGTTCACGAATCTTAACAGTCTAAAATCCCAACTAATTAATGATGTAATATTTATTTATTTATTGTTTAGTGCTATTATTTGTGGTTTGGCTGATGAATAAGATAAAAATGGTAGAGGTTATTATGAAGTCTTCTGCCTGTTTTCTTGATTGATATGCGCTTCTATTTCTTGATAACAGTAGTATTGTAGTAATATTTCTTGTGATGCGAATTAAATATGAGATTCTTAAATTTCCATAAATTTAGTAACTAATTAAGTATATTACTTTGGCTTTATTTTTAATTTTATTTCTTAATCTACTATCGATTATTCTTTAGTAATATATAATTATGTTAATTAATAACTATTAATTAATAATTGCGAAATTAATGTTCATTTAATTACGAAATTAAAACTGTACCTAATATTTTCTTTCAGTTATATACAATTCACGTCCCAGTTGGTGGCGATAACTATCGAATTCTCCCACTAGTTTATGACAAGCAAGCGCGAAGATAACTACAAATGAATATTCCAAGATCTAATTGATTTTGTCCAGGAAAATGACATTAACGTAAAACCACAAGTAATTTTGACGGATCTCGAATTTTCGCCCATTAATGCATTAAAATGCGAATTTCCTGTAGGTCATAATAAAGTGTTTTTTTTCATCTGGGACAGTGTTTCTGGAGGAAAGTCCAAGGTAGTGGACTGGCTTCTCAGTATGGTAATGATGAAGAATTTAGTTTGCTACTTAAACATATTTGTGCCTTGACGTTTCTTCCTCCGGATGAGATACCAAAAGCATTTGATATTTTGAAACAACATTTATCACAACAAAATAAGGATGTCGCGGATTGGTTTCAAAATAATTATATACATGAAAGAATTAGAAGACATATGCGTGATGACACAGTTGTTCGTGAATCACCTTTATTGCCACCAACTGTATGGACGGTTTATGATTATATTAAACAAGGCATTCCACGTACTCAGAATGCCGTAGAAGCTTGGTATCGAAGATTGGAATACCTTATTGGACGAGCACACGTTGGATTTTACAGGTTAATTACAGAATTTCAGAAAGAACAACAGCAATAAATAAAATTTTAAAAAAAAATTAAATAAAATTTTTGATTGACTTATTTCGTATTTATATTTTTGTTTTTTTGAATTTTGAAGTGATTATTTTAGTTTAAAATTATTACTTAATCGAGAAAATATTGTCATGTTTTTTTCAGGTCATTATTTTAAGACATTTTTTATTTTCATTTAAATTACAGTTAAATCGAACAACAAAGTATCTTATTACTTTAATAAATTTAATATCTAATATAAAACGTTTTACAATATTAAAAAAAATTAAAAAAGTAAAATATTTTATTTATATACTAATAATTAATATTGTAAGTTATATGATATCTATAAACATTTTTTTTATTTTTTCATTTATGGGATTCATTTGGAATTTTGGGCTGTCGGGATTTTCGGTAGTCGGGATTTTGGGTAGTCGGGATTTTGGCCTGTCGGGATTTTGACTGTCGGGTTTTCGGCTGTCGGGATTTTGGCTGTCGGGATTTTGACCCGCTCACATATAAAT
>MQRK01250645.1:53967-71170 GCA_001938485.1 Girardia tigrina
TATATATATATATATATATATATATATATATATATATATATATATATTCTACTATTGAATATTATAACCATTTTTTAAAATCATTTTACTGAAATTATTTTCCCGTTTCGATAGTTCTTCTTTCAAATTGTTTATTTTATCTTTTAATGTTTGATAATAATTTTCATTCATGAAATATAGATAAATTTTAATTTGAAATAATTTTCTACTATGATTCAAATATCGATTTAATTAATGTAAATTTGAATATTGTTAAATCAAACTTGAAATATAAAACAATTTGATAAACAAATCAGGTATATATTTTCTTTGTTTGATTTGAATTATCCAATCGCAATATGTGTTGTGTAAATATCTGGTATGAGTATTGTTTGTAAAATATGGCTTTGTGTGCATGTTTGTGTAAGTAATAATCAATGAATATGAATGCATGTGTGTTTGTGTCTGTCCAATGGAAAAAATGTAAAAAATGATTATGATTTGTTGTAAATGTAAGTTATGTGAGACGTGTGTGCGTGGTTTGTTTTGTGGTATGTAATATATATATGAATGATGTAATTGATATGTGTATGTCGCCGATTGTATATCCTGCCCAGATATCAATGAAATCAAACTTTTACCATTCCTAGACATTAAACAACTGGAAAACAACCAAGAAGAAACCATGAAAGAATGCAAGACTAGTTCTCTAGCACTAAAAAAATAAACGGAATTTGGTACGATACTGATATATCCACTGATACCCAAAGAATACCCATCCATATAGATATAACTGGACCATTCCCAACCAATAAAGACTTTTTTTATAAATATATCATCTGTTTCATTGACCTAAAAACCAACTGGTTCGAAGCTATTCCAATCAAGGAAATTTCCAGCAACAATATATGCAACAGTGTAAAAAGAATGGTTCATGCGATACGGCCCACCTAAAAAAAATAGTTACCGACCAAGGTGGCCAATTTGAATCTAATCAATTCAAATTACTATGTACCAAATATAACAGCATTAAAGTAAGAACGACATCATACAATCCACAATCCAATGGGAAAGTAGAAATCATCAATAGATACTTAAAACAAACCTTACGAACGAAAAGCTCAAACTATAACTGGCTCGAAAAACTACCTGAGACTTGTATAGCAATGAAACTTAAACCCGATATTCATACAAAAGAATCAGCTTTCGAAAAACTAACCGGAACAAAATACACTTTCAATTTGTTTAAAAATCCGAATCGCATGAAAATAATACAACCTCATTCGAAAACATGCAATGTTATATCAAAAATCAATCAGTAAGGAAATTTGACAAAAAATACTTCTTTCCCTTTAAAATAATCAGACAAAACGACAACACCATTATATACATGGATAACAAAAAACAAAAAAACAACAAACTTAAGAAACGTCAAATTAATTAAACTAACTAAAAATCAATAGATAAACGTTCCACTTCTAAAGGGGGTACTCCTGTAAAGTGAATAGAAATAAAGTTACACAGAGTTCTGCCTATCCAATGAGGATGTGTATTGTTTGCTAGTCACATGTTACCTGTGGTGTTTGATTTGTGATTTCAGAGTTTTTTACATGTATGTATATTTATTTTTGTACATTTATGTATATTACTTATAAAATAATAAATTAAATTAAGACGTGCATTGACAGTCTTCAATTTCTTGATAAGATATACGATAATCTTCAGACAAAACGAAAATTTATTGTAATTTATAAACCAAAAATAACGCTCAAATAATAATTACGCAAAAATAAATATAATTTCATGCAAGTTTTCTAATAAGTTTATATTAAATTTTAGAATCAAGCCTAATGAATTAAAAAAAACTCTCGTAAAACAATAAACGGAAACATGGAATAATAAAAAATTCGAATTAAATCAATAATTCAATAGAATTAGAAAATGGCAAATTAAAATTATATGACGAATTTCAGTAAGTATGAAGCTTTAATCGCCAACAACTTTTGACTCCAAATTCATAATTTCCAACGACTCGAAAATTTCGTTTTATTTATACTCGACGATCCAGAATATATTATTGACTAAAACATCAGAGAGAGAATATCGGTTCATTTATATTTAACAATCCATATTTACATATATAAAATAATTTTTATTTAACTTACGAAGTAACTACATTTCTGTTATATTGATAAGGTATAAATAAACTAAGGTATTTCAAACTATGATTATTGCGTTACAATGTTATTACCAGTTACCAATTCAAATTTGGCGACTCATTCTGCAAAATTGTCGGTTTCATCAGATCGGTTGATTACGTCTCCCAATTTCATCACGAAAATCGTCTTGATAGCTTGTAAAATTAAAATTTGAATGCCGTACTAATTTCACTTCAGTTAAACACTACCACTCAATTCGCTGAAAGTAAATTCAAGTTTATTTAAGTCAATGATTCTCTTAATCACAGGGACGAATTCCAGACTACATATTATAAATGAATTTGAATTTAAAAATCGTATCTAAAACCAGGGGCGTAGCCAATATTTCATTTCGGGTGGATATCGACTATTGTGTAACACTTTCAACGACACTTACATAATCATACACACAGACTGATATCATTAAGCTTTTTGTGGTCCTATAAAATTTGTTTATTGTTTAACAAGAATTACAATTGGACTATAAATTACAATGTATTCTACAAAAATTGTAATATTTAAAGAATTCAAAATTGATAAGAGCTAAATTTATATTTAAAAGTTCAGTCATCATTGCGATTGACAAAATTCTTCCAGTACTTAATATTTTTATGAGAGTTAATTACAGTCGAAGCTGCATAATTTCACGCTCTCTAATTTTACAAGCTGTGTAAATACAGACAAAAATTTGGAACAAAAACTCATAGCTCTCATAGAATAAAATCTCCATAATTTCGCATTTTTCCATTTTCACATTTTTTTAAAAGTTAGATATTAAGACTGAATTTAGAGTAAATTAGAAACTTTAGTAAATATGAACAAATTTATGACCATAGATGTTTCATAATTTCACACAAACCAGATATACAAAAGAAAAATATCGAGCTACATGTATTTTGCGATGCTTCTATCAATGGTTATGTTGCCGTTTGTTATTTACAAGGAGAAAAAGATGCTGAAGTGACAATTATGATGGTTGCTGCAAAAATAAAAGTCGCTCGTAGGTTAGGTATTGTTTAGTAATATAATTTGTCCTAATTCTACTTATGACCTGATTTTACTATACATCAAATTACTATACATCGCAATAACCTCATTTATACTTGAATCAAATAAGTAGTTATAATTTTAAGTACTTTAATTATAATTCAATATAAAATTTCTACAATTGTATCAGAATTCAACAGTTGCAAGCAGATTGTTAAAATATACGAATTACAGTTCTTGAGAACTGGATTCAATTAAGAAAAGAAAGCGAAGGCGAGAAATATATAAATCTACAAAAAATATTGATATTTTTACACAAAAATTTTTCGAAAATAGTTCAAAGATATCCCTGGGGTTAATTACATTTTATTTGCAATTTATTTTGACTTTCTTTTCTAAGAAGAAATTCGATAAAAAGAGACTTCTAACAATAATTTACAATAATCAATTCACATTTTTCAATTGATGGTAATATAATTTGTCATAACGATCTTTATGAACTAATTCTACTAAACATCGCATTACTATACATCGGAATAAGCTCAATAGATGAATCAAAAGTAATCTATGTAATATATATATATATATATATATATGCATGTGTGTGTGTGTTAGGGGCACCCATTAATTTAACAATCAGGTAGAGGGGTACATTAATGGAAAAAAGATTGGGAACCGATGTATAAGATGATTAAATCCGAAAATTTATATTTAAATAACTTCCATATCGGAAATTTATGATAATTATAAATTTCGCAGAAGTTTGGTGAAACACTTTCCATAAAAAATTAATTATTTCCCTATAAAAATTAAAATTAAAATAATAATCGCAACGTGAAATTTGTTTCAACTATCACGAATTTCAAATTGGTATTTTAAAGTAACGAGTTTTGCTTTTCGTTTTTTTCCATAATTTTTTTAAAATAAGGTTTCAAGTATGTAAAGAGAAAAGGAAAAAAAATGGACGATCGTGAACCAATTTGATGTTCAGTTTTTATTTCAATTATTATCGTGTAAATTGAGTTTTGTTTGAATAATTATTTATTTGATGTGTTTAAATATGTGAAATTATTATGAAAATAAATAAACGATTTTGAAAAGATAATATTTTTAATAGATAAATTAATGTATTGATTGCTTTTTGTTTTAGTCGATTATTTCGAGATGGTTGATTAAAGCAAATTTACATTTAAGTATCATGTTATGGCCTATGTATGGTATTAAAAGAGTGAGCTGTCTGTTTCAGCATTAAGAGCAGTGAAGGCGAAATTATGTGAACGGTTTGACTGTGAACCACCTCGTGCACAATACATTAAATTATAGTCAGAAAAATTATTGCAAACTGGATCCACTCTTAACAAACATTATCCTGGTCGTCCAAATTAACGTGGTGACACACAATCAGTTCAAGAAAATCCCAAGGCGTCGTTAAGGTAAATCTCTTTTTTACATTTATTTATTGTATCAATAAAATATTCTTTATTAAACTATCACTTTCATTATTGTATTTTCCAGTCACAGATCAGAGGACCTTGACATGTCGAAAAAGTTGAAAGCTACACACGACAGAACCGGATGAAGTCGACTAATTAAATGACATTTGGGTATCTCACGCCGCCGAAATCCGAATCTTTGCTGATGAATATTTCTTACAGGATGAAACACTTAATCCATTATTAAACACTCATGCTTGTCCAAAAAAGTATAAGACCAGTAAAAGAAGTTGACAGAAACTATTATTATCTCACAATAAATATAGACTTCCGTTTTATAAAAGACAGACAGAGACACTGAGAGATCTGGCGTACAGATGTTAAAAAAACTTCGGAAATCGTTTTCCAGAGCAAATCTGATACGGAGAAATCGTGTGTAAAATGGAATTACGACAACGGGAAATAAACACCCAGTACTGTCGGATTCATCGATTTATTTAAATTTTTGTTCTATCTGCAAATAAATTATTTTAAATCTATTGATAATTATTTCTGTATCTTCCAATCGAACATATGATAATGAAAACATTATAAATATTTGTTACACAATTGAAACGCCGAAGAAAATAATATAGTAAAATGACTCTAATCTTTTTTTATCTGATATCAAAGATTTAGTACAGAAAAGAATGGTCGCTTGTGTGAATAAATGTAAAATTTTGAAATGAATACACATATTCTAGATTAACGTCTTTATAAGTAACAAGCTCAGGAACTATATTGACTTTTGAGTCTCAATGTACTCAAACATTGAAAAAGTTATAAGAAAACAAGCCAAAGAAAAAATAAATCATAGAAATTCAAGATTCAATAAAATTGAATTTTTAGTTACAATAATGCAAAAAATATTTTAAAGGTTACAAAAGTAGATTTACTATGAATTTGTTGTTTATGCAATCTAGATATATTTTTAGAACGCATAAAAATCAAGATAATGTAACCATTATACTGATTGCACAATCATGATTTAATATAGGAATATATTAAATAACAATAGTAAAAACATTATATTGATTATGGTTCCTAGATAAGATTATACTTTTTTCATTTTATGTATTCCTATATTAAATCATGATTACACAAAGTTTTCTAAAAATGGTATATAAATGCCAGTTTTTTTACTTATTTATTTGTAAACCATAATGTCAGTTGAAGAAATGAAAACTTTATCACTTGAATTAAAACAGTTAATGGACCTTTATTCAATTGCCTTCGTTCTTTGTCGACGATATTTTGAAAAAACCGACAAATTTTACCGAAAAAGGACTGAAATAGATTCAATAATAAACTTTATATTGAATGATACAACAATAATAAATTGCCATAGGGATATATTTTTGTATCTGAGATATTTTAGATTTTTCCTCATTAATATTATTGTGGATTTAAAGTGAAGAAGCTGTGAAGGTAGTTGATTTTATAAAATCGAGACCTTCATACACGAGAATTTTCAAGGCTCTGTGTAACGAAATTTTTATTTCTCATTCTGAATTACTTTTTTACACAGAAGTTAGATAGCTTACGTGACATAAAGTCATTACTAGACTGTTTGAACTCTGACAAGAAATACAAGTTTTTTGAAGATCAAATTTTCCAATTTTCTAATAAATTGTACGATCAAAAATGGGTTCAGACTCTCATATTTATCAGATATTTTTTTACAAATTAATAACTTAAATATAAGTCTTTAAAATAATTCGACAAATATATTTGGTGTGGCTAATTAAATTGAATCTATGGTTAAAAAAATTGATTTTTGGAAATCATGGAATGAAAATGGTCAACCTTAAGTATGTGAAAATTTACATAATTTTTTATATGCAAATAAATTACTAATCACCCCAGAGATATTCCAACAAATAATTGAACATTAACAAGTACTAAAATTAGATTTTCAAAAATTACTTATAGATTTCATGTTATTAATTAATTGCTTTTCAAAGGATCATAAGCAAAGAATGGATCTGTTTGCCATTTTTGTAACAGAAAACAATGTAAGATGTTTTCATGAAATCTTTATTGACATTTTTTAAGAACATTATTTATGACTGTCGATCGGCGGCAAAAACAATAATTAATAACGCTTCTCTGGTATACTTATCATCATTATGGATTATAATTTAAATTTTACTTTTAGAACGAGCCGAACAAATATAACAGAGAAATCAATCGAATTTCCCGATTACAGAGAGCGAAGTCAATATTAAATGATTTATAAAATCGTGAAAATAATTAATAATTATTAAAATCATTTATTAAAATTATATTCATTATTTATCATAATTATTTAGTAAATCATGATTTTCGATAATTTAATTTCTAATAACGCTTTCAAACTTAATTTGGATTAATTTCTTCAATAAATTTAAAAAACAATTTTTGATAATATAATTTTAATTTTTAATTTTAATAATTTAATTTTTAATTTAATTTTTATAAAATAAAAAATACGTCATTTAAATAAATAGTTTTTGCTGTTTTATTGTTACCTATATGAATTTGATTATACAATCTATTAGGTAAAATTAATCGAAAACTCTTAACAAATTGGTTGAGAGTGCAGTTTGAACATTTTAGAGTCGCAAGACTTTATTAACAAATCTTCACATCACCCTCTCTCCTAATAATTTTTAAAATGCTTGCACAGAATTTTGAAAATATTTTTATATGAAAATTACAAAGTAATGATTTTTATTTAAAAATTATATAAATAAAATAAAAAATTATATTATGTAAAAATGTTTTTATAATTGAGTATTTAAATTGTAAGATAGAAATAATTGTGAATGTATTGAAAATACAAGTTATGACGTCGAAACAGTCAATTTGCATTGAAATTTTATGTTTTGAAGTTATGAGTAATAAAAACGGAGAAATGTTATAATATTCAATGATCAACGAAGAGGATGCAATCCGGACCGTTCGATCGTTGTATTCGTCTGGTCGTGCCGCTGGTATCTGCCGATGTTGTATCGAACATAATGATGATTTACGAGAACGTGTTACCGCACAACAATTGCCAGGAGAAATTTACCGAGTGTAATTGACCGACTATCTGATAACGATCCCTTCGGAGCGCGATATAATCGCGAATTAGGACGACAAGGAGAGGAGTTGGAGCAGCTCGAGCTACTATGGCTACCGAGGTGGTCCGAGAGTACCAGAGTATAATGATTCCGATCCCCGGATTTGATAATTTTTTACTCCCACTGACCCCGGAGCGCTACGGCCACGAAATCACTGCGCATGCTCTGTTATCAAAAATTGCGTCTCGAAAATTTTCGAATCCAGATTTTACATATACTTTTCTGCTGACGAATAGCACAGTGTTTGGTTGACTAAGAGAACAATCCTATACGATTGAAATTGGCACTGTGGCATGGCAGTCCGAAGTGATGGCAACCATAATTTTACCAAGATACACACAGTTTCAACAACGCAGACAAATCAAGCTTTACTCAACATACCTGAATATAAACGGGACACTCGTTACACACGCGAAATACAGCGATTAAGTATGTATGAAAACATTCAAAAATGCAAATAGGCCGCTATTGACAATATCCAGTTTACGTATTTAGATACAACTGTTAATTTAACCTTAAGAGTAACATCATCAACGTCCAATTAGCCTTACTAATATTAATTATTTATATTACTAATTTATATTTGTATCACTTCCCATGCAACTCAGGTAAATACCCACTACCCTTTTATGAAGAAATACAACATGAACAGTGAAGATACATTTATTTTCCATACGTTATTTAGTGCTTTAGTGTATTCAAATAGGCTTACCATTTACATCTGTCAAAAAATAATAATAATTGTTAAAAGGAATATGACAAGGCGCATGAGGTTATCGCAAATCATTAGTATCTATCGACATACTTGTCAAACCACACAAAATGGACCATTTTTAACGTAAATGCTATTTATTTTCATACATCATCTAAAAATCTGACAACATCAGACACTGAAAATATTAGCCAGGTCCCAAAAAAAGAACCTGAGAAATCCAGGTCCTACACACGACAGAACCGGATGAAGTCGACTAATTAAATGACATTTGGGTATCTCACGCCGCCGAAATCCGAATCTTTGCTGATGAATATTTCTTACAGGATGAAACACTTAATCCATTATTAAACACTCATGCTTGTCCATTATTACGAATGTACAAATATCTGACCATATAATAGCACAACGCACTTCCTTTTTACGCAGGCCTTTAACACAATCAGAGATTTGATCTAAGCTTCGTTTCATTGACACGGAATTTGGAATCGATTAGCAAAAACATTACCTTTTGAATATTTCTGATTTTGCTTTAAATAATGCTTTTTCTTAATTATTGTACTTTTGAACACTTTTGATTTTGCTTATCGTTATAATGATTTTGCTTTTATTGTTGTTGTATGTTATCAGGCCATAAAAATGACTCCTTATGAATGATGATGATTATTTATTAATATTATATTATTTACATTTAAAAATTAAATATTTTTGTTTATAATACAAGAAAAAGATAAAAACCTAAAGAATAAGTTTATATTAGATTTATATTAGAATGTACGTCAGATGCCTGCCAAACAGTTGTGTTGCGATTGAAAAACCGTTCCTTTAGTTCATGACAAAAGCCATGCATTCTCAACTAGTATAAGTATACTAAACAAACACAATAATCACCGTCAAAACGTGAAACAAAACTCATAAATCAAAGTTACCAGTAACAAATCAAAAAAATGAAAAATAAATAACAAATAACATAAGGAGGGAATGAAGCCAGCAGCAATTCGTATCAAGTATCTGGTCAAAACCGTTAAAAGATAAAAGGGAATGAAGACAGTAGTGCGGATCAAGTACCTGGTCAAAAAAAGATATAAAAAATAATTTAAACATATATTTAAAGAAATAGAAAAAACTTATAAAAAAATTGATACAGAACAAGATACTCCAATTCAAAAGTTATAATTTATAGTGAAAACAACTCGAGATTATTTGTGCCATTTTCCATAGTTCTTTGATTCAACACTTATTCGTTTGATGTACATTAATATAACGAATTTGTACGACATTTTGAGGGTCGATTTGAAAAAAGAAACGACATAAGAAGCTGAAGACATTAATTTTTATTATTATTTTCATGATTATGTTAATTTAGAAAATGAAATTAAAGCATCATAAAAAATGAGTCGTAATACTATAAATCATACAATTAAATTATTAATAATATAAGGACATAACATTATGTTAATTTAGAAAATGAAATTAAAGCATCATAAAAAATGAGTCGTAATACTATAAATCATACAATTAAATTATTAATAATATAAGGACATTCAGAAGGGAAAGTAAAAGATTCAGATTCAAGATACATTAATTTACTTGGAAGTTTGTTGCTCAACCTAGTTGGAACGAGGGACACAAATTGGATTAACATCACTAGATATTTTTTTCTGGTTATGAGATCGAATAGTTAAAAGATGAAGGAGGGAATGAAGCCAGTAGTGTGGATTAAGTACCTGGTCAAAAAGGAGAAATAAAAATAATTTAAACATAGTTTTAAAAAGTAAGCATCTAGAAGGTTTTTTCTTTGAAGCCATAAGACTTAATATACATTAGGCTTAAATGCTTTTAATAGATAATAAAATAATAATTAAATCTGGTAATAAATCTCAAGATGAAAATGATAAAGATAAGGATGAAGGTGAAGATAGTAGTAATATTGATGAAATACGTAATGCTCTTGAAGCTCAATCTCAAAGCTAAACTAGTACAAAATTTGAAAATTGTGTTATTTTTGAAAAGAAAGAACAATTAAATGACATCATAAATCTAAATTGAATCTGGTGACCAATCAGGATCTGCAAACTAAATTGACAGTGAAAGCATTAATGTTTTCTTTAGTACATTCATTGGTTTTTCAATAAATTGCTTATATTGTCTCTGGTGTTGCTAAAATTTTATCTAATAATTATCAACAGACTCCTGATTTATCTAGCTGAATTTGAACGGATGAATGAGATCGGCCGAAAACGAATTATTAACTGTCAAATTGGTATTATTTTTAAATTTTTCTAATTTTTGAATTTGATTAATATATAATACATTGATGCTTTTGTCTGGTTTTTTTGTGATTTATACATAAAATACTAATTTATTGGTAATTCCTCAAAAAAAATTCCCTAAAAAATCAAATTTAAAACGTCCATTTTTCAATATGAATACCCGCACACTCCCCATAAAATCTCCGCTCAGCACGCACATTTTCCAGCGTTTTTAAGGTCCGGGGCACCTCATGACACAAAATCTCCCTCGAAATTCGATCGATCGATTATCGATTTTTTCGAATAGTCGGGGATTAACGGCGGAGGCGGCGCAAAAGATGCGCCTCGGCGAGCCGGTTAATTTGACACCTCAACTGGCCCAATCGGTCAACTCGTTCGAGTTGGCCATCCGCGATGGCCATCCGCGATCTCGACCCAGAGTCCGCAAATTTGCTCCGATTCACGTTTTTTACGCGACTTGGAGCAAGTTTACCGAATTTTTCCCTGCCACACAATCAATCAGTGCGGCCCACACCAGAATTCACCGAAAACCCGGTGAAAACGCATTAGAAAAAGTTTTAGATGCCGGTTGTGGACCCCAGCCGTCATTTTAGCAGCTTTTTCGGCCCCAAATCGCAACCACTTGGCCGATCGACCCCAAATTTGGATCCAGCAACCAGACCGTGACTACCAATGCTGGACTACCAAGAATTTTTTTTCATCGTTTCGAAAATTGAATTGCATAAATATTTTAGTTATTAATAAATTTATTTGTAGTAAAAAAATTAAATCAAGGAAATTATTTCATGTTAAATGAGAAATTAGTATTTAATTATTTTTTATTTATTCATTTTATTATTTGCTGATTTACTTTTTTGTTGCTGTTTATTTTTTGTCACAAGCTTTATTTATTTTATTGTCCCTTATTATCCGTAGACATTAATTATAAACTTTTTTTCCTAAAAATAAAATAAAGTTTCAAAACAATCTATAATATTTTTATTACTGATAAATTAAAAAAACAATGCCAAAAGATGATTTGAAATTTGACATAGGAACGAATGAGACTTAATTGTGGTTACACTTTAACTATTCCTTATTCTGAATTATTTCTTCCTTATTCTATTCATTAGGAGCTACATCTCGAAATGTGAGTGCACTTTATTCGATTTGTGTCGAATATTCATAACTATGTTTACAGAGATTTACCAGCTCTTGTCGATTTTAAAAAGAAATTCATACTACCAAATCCAAATTATCCAATTGATCTAAAATTATCAATGTCGATTTTCTTGAAGCTGACTTAGTTCGGCGTGGATTATCTCTGTCAAAACGACATAGGTAAATTAATTTGGTTTTGGTTCCAGAAAATATGCGATGATCTCTCATGATTTCAGACGAGGAATCGCGCATGGTCATCAATTTCACAATCAACCGATTACTGTTGGCAGCTGATATCGAGGAGTACAAAGTCAAGCTAGTAAATGGATACCCGGGCCAGATAAGTAAATGACTGACAATAGATTTAATGTCTTATTTCTAGCACACGCCCGATGCCTTTAGATCCGCAACTACACGTTCCATGACTGAGTTTGGCTATCGTGTTTATTATTAGGCTGATGTTCATTGAAATAAAATTTGGATTTTAATTTGTTCGCATTTCAATCAATATTTCACTATAACACTTTATGAAATAGTCACGTGCAATAAATATTTTAGTTATTAATAAATTTATTTGTAGTAAAAAAATTAAATCAAGGAAATTATTTCATATTAAATGAGAAATTAGTGTTTAATTATTTTTTATTTATTTATTTTATTATTTGCTGATTTACTTTTTTTGTTGCTGTTTATTTTTTGTTGCAAGCTTTATTTATTTTATTGCCCCTTATTATCGGTAGACATTAATTATAAACTTTTTTTCCTAAAAATAAAATAATTTACAAAATAATCTATAATATTTTTATTACTGATAAATTAAAAAAAACAATGCCAAAAGATGATTTGAAACTTGACATAGGAACGAATGAGACTTAATTGTGATTATACTTTAACTGTTCCTTATTCTGAATTATTTCTTCCTTATTCTGTTCATTAGGAGCTACATCTCGAAATGTGAGTGCACTTTATTCGATTTGTGTCGAATATTCATAACTATGTTTACAGAGATTTACCAGCTCTTGTCGATTTTAAAAATAAATTCATACTACCAAATCCAAATTATCCAATTGATCTAAAATTATCAATGTCGATTTTCTTGAAGCTGACTTAGTTCGGCGTGGATTATCTCTGTCAAAACGACATAGGTAAATTAATTTGGTTTTGGTTCCAGAAAATATGCGATGATCTCTCATGATTTCAGACGAGGAATCGCGCATGGTCATCAATTTCACAATCAACCGATTACTGTTGGCAGCTGATATCGAGGAGTACAAAGTCAAGCTAGTAAATGGATACCCGGGCCAGATAAGTAAATGACTGACAATAGATTTAATGTCTTATTTCTAGCACACGCCCGATGCCTTTAGATCCGCAACTACACGTTCCATGACTGAGTTTGGCTATCGTGTTTATTATTAGGCTGATGTTCATTGAAATAAAATTTGGATTTTAATTTGTTCGCATTTTAATCAATATTCCACTAACACTTTATGAAATAGTCGCGTGCACTTTGTATTCAATTGCGACAATGTTTCCAGTATAGTATATATATATATATATATATATATATATGATAAATTTCTACAATGGTATCAGAACTCGATTTTAAATAAATAATCAGATTGTTAAAAAAAATACAAATTGCAGTTCTTGAGAATTATCAAAAAATATTTCAAAATAAAAAGTAAAAAATATTGAACAAGGTAAGAAAAAACAAATATAATTTGTATAAATACCCAAGAAAAAATTAATTCACAAAATTCGTTGTGAAAAATACAATTTTTACAAAGACATTTTTCAAGCTTTAATTGTTAACATCTATATAATTTATAGACAAATAATTACTTTACAAGGTTTAAATTTGTATTATTTTACTACAATTTTGTAATTCTCTAAGTCATTCACACTTCAAAATATCATTGTTTGATTCGGAATTTAAATATCGATTTAATTCTTAATATTTATTATTCCATTTAAAGTTATTTTAACATTTTTAGAAATCGATTTAGATTTATGTTTATTTAAAATTATTTAACTTCACTTATTTCATTCCACTGTAAAAACATATTTTAATTAAATTAACAAAAGATTTATACAGTATTTTGATTTATACAGTGTTTTGATGCGATTTTGAAATAATGCATTTCATAAAGCGTAAATGTAGTGATCATCATTACAATTATTAATGATAATCAATGGTTATATTAAATTAAATAACTTTACTCTTAATAATACTACCAAAATTCGTTTTCTTTTTCTTTTATTTACTGTTTTATTTTCATAGAATATGTTTTGTGATAAATTTCAATCTTTCATAATTTACAAACAAAAAATTTATGAACAATTCTGTATTTTCGCTCAATTCCAACAGAATGTCAACCGATATTTGAATTTTGAAATCGAAATATTTGTCGAAAAAAAATCTTCTTTGACTGTGTTGGTAAAATGAAAAATTGTAATCTGAAAAATTCATCTGAAAAAACTTATCGAAAATAATCTTTTTATTTAAATTTTGAATCATATTTTGTTTAATCAAAGCGAATTGTTTAAATGTATTAATTAATTAAGTTTTGTGGCGTGAAAAAATTGTTTGTTGATAAAAATAAATATTATAAAAACGTGAGAATCAAATATTTTTGTCCCCAGACCTGATGGTCGCTCTCCGCCGCCGGCGCGCCGCAGCCACAAAATCGCTGCGCCCGCTCTTGCACCATCAGAATAAAAAAAATTAATACATTACTTTTATGTTTTTATAAGGTAACTAATATGTTCACTAGTAAATTTGAATTTGATCCTAACATTTTTGATTTGGAATAAAAATTATATTATATAATTTTAAGATATACAAATTAAAAAATGTATATAATACAGTAAGTTGACTTGCAGATTTACTTTCCTGAGCACAAAAGAATTGTTCTGATCGACGTAAAATGTCCATTTGATGAAAAAGAATATTTTGAACGGACTAATGGAGATAATTTTGAATATTATGGCCCTCTCAGAGATTCCATCGAGAACCGATACAACGATCCGACAGTGTTGTTATTTACATTGATTGTAGGAGCTTTAGGTACCTGGATCTTCCAGAACCGTTATCCTTTGGAAGCAATCTTCCTCGTGGACAGGCTTGCACAACCTTAGTACCTTACCAACTGAAGGGCTAATATTTAAAGATACTGAATAGTTATGATTCAAATTAAGCTGTCGTATACAGGCTTGCAGTGATTACCGAATTAGCGATCGATGATCCTGAAGACAAACCCAAACAACCACATCATTCAGAAAAAAAATATAAACTCTTTTTTTTGTTAAATTAATATCATAATGCGATTGAAATGACGTAGCATGTATACAAGTGTTTCAATTCACTAGGTTGATATAGATAATAAATCAATAATAAAAATACATTAAATAATGCCTTGTTGTCCATATGCAACAAAATCATTTGTGATTATTAATTAATCAATTTGTAATTATTTATAATTTTTCAGATAATAACCGCACAAATCATATGGTTTTTCGAACAATTATTAGACAGCAAATCATTCAAATCTGCTCTGGTAGTAGTCCCTAAAGGGATTCTCAACCATTAGAAGACATAGATCGCTAATTGGGCGCCTTTTGTTAAGTTCATCTTATGCGTAAAAGACAACAAGCAATAATCTGGCTTGAGGCGGAGTGTTGATCACCACGTATGGAATGGTGATCAACAGCTGGCAGCAGCTCAATAAAAGAAATGACACCAGGTATAAGTGGAACGTGTTCGTCCTGTACGAGAACAACAAGATCAAGAACCCCTCGTCCAAGACCTTTCAATCGGTAAATGCGACAGCGGCTTGTTCTCACAGGCACAACGGTGCTAAACAACCTGAAAGAGCTATGGGCATTTTTCGACTTCACCTTTCATGGCAGCCTGCTCGAGCCACACAATATTTTCACGAGGGAGTTCGAAAACCCAATCAAGGCCTCAAGGAAGAAGGGCGCTACAGCTGAACAAAAACAGATTGGAGAAAAACGGACAGAACGTTTCAAGAACAGAATGAAGTCCTTCTTCCTGATAACAAAGTAAGAAGTGATAAAATGAGTAATTATCAAGTCATTGGGCCAACACTTCTGAAAAAGAACGAACTGGTCATCTGTATTCCGATGATCAATATCCAGATCAAGATTTATCGCAAATTCCTGGATGAAAATGAGGTGAAGATCCATCAGGTCCATCTGGTACGACAACT
Source organism: Girardia tigrina (assembly GCA_001938485.1). NCBI lineage: Eukaryota > Metazoa > Platyhelminthes > Tricladida > Dugesiidae > Girardia > Girardia tigrina. The sequence continues at coordinate 70,068 of MQRK01250645.1, forward strand.
CGTCCAGGAGGGCCCAAGTGGATCATCTTCTCCCAGACAAAGGTGATCCTGAGCTTCATCGAGGGGATACTCAAGAACAACGGCGAAAAAATTTTTCTGAATTTTTCGCAAAGCTCAATAAAACACCTATCGCCTTTTACTATGACATCACTCAATCTGGAAATTTCTCAAACAACAAGAAGACTACTAGAAGCGATTGCGACAATCCCGAAGGAAATTCTCAATGGAAACAACAAGGAGAAGCTGAATGAGATTGCCGACATTTTGTTAACATTGGCGAAGATGTCATTGCAGCTGGATAAAAAAGAACCGATCACACAGCGGACCGACTCTTATGAACTGAAACACCACCAAGTTGACTCGACTTAACAACCGTCGAGACAACCCGCAACCGATGGTACAGTGAACTAATGAATTTAAAGCCGAAATTTTAAAATTGATTTTTTTTAAAAAAAAATATTATTTTTGCGCAATTATTATTTGAGCATTATTTTGGGTTTATAAATTGAGATGAATGTATGTTCGTTTTGTCTTAAGATTATCGTATGTCTTATCAAGAAAATGAAGACTGTCAATACACGTCTTAATTTAATTTATTATTTTATAATTTCATGCAAGTTTTCTAACAAGTTTCTATTTATATTTTAGCATCAAGCCTAATGAAATAAAAAACTCTAGTAAAACAATAAACGGAAACATCAATAATAAAAAATTCGCATTAAATCAATAATTCAAAAGAATTAGAAAATGGCAAATTAAAATTATATGACGAATTTTAGTAAGAATGAAGCTTTAATCGCAAACAACTTTTGACTCCAAATTCATAATTTACAACGCTTTTGACTCGAAAATTTCGTTTTATTTATACTCGATGATCCTGAATATATTATTGACTAAAACATCAGACAGAGAATATCGTTTCATTTATATTAAACAATCCAGAAGTATCGTTTACATCAGGCCTGGCCAACCCAAGGCCCGCGAGCCACGTTTGGCCCGCAAGACAATTTTTGTGGCCCGCCGGACCATTTCATATTAAAATTATTTTTTAATATGTATTACATAAATGTTAAATAATTTCATAATGTGACATAATGTTAAAT
>MQRK01250645.1:73136-96555 GCA_001938485.1 Girardia tigrina
AAAGAAAGGAAAAACAAGTAAGTCATTAATTAGGACACGAGACTGATTATATTGTATAACTGTTGCATCAATAAAGTTTTATTCATGTTGTGTTTTTTTTAAAATTTTACAAACATGTGTGTATGAATGGCCCGCGACAAGGGAACGAGTCTTCAAAGTGGCCCTCGTTACCATTTGGGTTGGCCAGGCCTGGTTTACATTATTAATCTGTACCGGTTATAATTATTACGTTATAATTTTTTCTAATAACATAGTTATTTTAAACCTTCGTTTATTTTTTTATTTTTTATATTGCTAAGCTCATTTAACTAACTCGTTACATTAGCTTAGCAATTCATACCACATATAGAATAACTCACTAGTCACTACTGTCGATCTGATAGGTGAGTCCTTCTATATATATATATATATGTGTGTGTGTGTGTGTGTGTGTTAGAAGTACCCACTAAGTTAGCAATCAGTTACAGGGGTACTCTATTAAATTCCGCTGACCACGGTAAAGCGCATGCCTTACTGATAATATAATAAATTTATTAAAAATATTGTAGTAACCTTCCTTTCTACAAAAGATATCAAATTTTCTCTTGTTCAAGTGAAGCTCTATCGTCAAAATAGATATAAAAAATTATTTTTCGATTTATTAGTTTTGCACATATTTTCCCTAAAAAAATAAATAATTTTCCTATAAAAATCAAAATTAAAATAATAATCGCAACGTGGAATTTGTTTCAACTATCACAAATTTCAAATTGGCTTTTCAAATTAACGAGTTTTGCTTTTCGTTTTTTTCTGTAATTTTCTTTAATAAGGTTTCAAGAATGTCAAAAAGAAAAACAAAATGGACAGTCGTTCCCGAATTTTAGCGATTAGTGATTTAATTAATTCACTCGATCCCACTCTGAACGCAGAGGCAGCGTATACGGACACACAATATTTTCAAATCTATTAACAACAGCAAAACCCGAAGACAACCAAAACCGATTCGCGAATTATCGCCAAAGATACGATACCCAACCATTCAAAACGAGTTTGTGGATCACAATTCCTGTGTCTTGTGTAAAACGTCATAGAGTGACTCCCGAAACTGAACATGAAAGTAAATCGATATTTCATATTTCTACGTTTGAAACTAGTGACGTGTTGTTTATTCTTGTGACACAAATCTCTTTGTGATCCAGTAACTCACTTTCGCTACTTTAGCTTCCTTCCGTTTGTTTGTATAATTATAGTTTCATTCATTTATATTTTCTTTTTATTTATTGTATTAAGTACGAGGTTACGTAGACGAGTTAGTGAAGTTTTGTGACCTCATTAACTCGTTTCCGTAATATTCTGGGCATTAAAACAAATCTGAATCGAAAAAAATTAAAAAATGAATGTTTTTTTGCTAAATTCTTTTTTTAATTCCTAGGTTAATTCGGAGAATGAAAAAGAAAACCTATAACAAATTCAAAACCAGCATGTTGAAAAGTATCAAAAAATTCTGAAAACCGTTTGCGGGAGAAACTTTCGAAAAATTTTGTTATCGTTATTATATTGTTATGGTCATACATTAAATATATATTATAATTATAGTATAATTATATTATATATATATATATATATATATATATATATATATATATATATATATATATATATTAATATTCATTTGAATACAAAGTTTCTCCTTTTCTTTCTTTGTATAATTTTACTACAATCATGGTATTTTGTAGTTGATCTCCAACTCTTTTGAAATAAACTTCACGCTTTCACCTGAGTTGTATTTATCAATAATTTGCTTCCTGTCTCCTAGAAAGATGACTTTTGTGGGTTGGAATAGTCATTGTAGGGTAATTAAAACTTATACATTAGTATTTATAGCAATGTACGCGAGGATTGATTTATTTGTTAAAATGATTAATTTATTTGTTAAAAAGATTAAATCATAAGTTAAAAGGATTAAATTATGTGTTAAACACTATATATATGTAAATTTATATCAATTGATCCCGCGCACTCTATCTCTCACTATTCAAAAATCTGATATTTTTGTGTTTTTATATTTTTTAATTTTTTGTGTTGTAAATTGTAAAAAAATATTGTTTTGGATTTTAAAAGAAAAGTAAAGTTATAAGTTGTGAAAAACGATTATTAACGAGAATTGAATTTGGAAAAAAAGAATTATCGACATTATAAGAAATATTATCGTGAAAATTGAGTTTTGTTTGAATAATCATTTATTTGATGTGTTTAAATATGTGAAATTATTATAAAAATAAATAAACGATTTTGAAAAAAAATATATTATTTTAATTGATAAATTAATTTATTGATTTATCTTTGTTTCAGTCGATTATTTCGAGATGCCTGATTGAAGCAAATTTACGATTAAGTATCATGTTATGGCCTATGTATGGTATTATGAGAGCGAGCTGTCTATTTCAGTCATAAGAGCAGTGAAGGCAAATTATGTGAACGGTTTGACTGTTAATCACCTCGTGCACAATACATTAAATTGTAGTCAGAAAAATTATTGCAAACTGGACCCACTCTCATCCCGGTCGTCCAAATGAACAGTGGTGACACACACAAGCAGTTCAGGAAAATCCCATTTACTTTATCAATAAAATATTCATTATTAAACTATCGCTTTCATTATTTTATTTTCCAGTCACAGATGAGAGGACCCTGACATGTCGAAAAATTTTCATGGTGGCAGAGCGTGGTTGCGGCGCTCTGGTGTTTATGGGTGGTTATATGGGTCGTGTGTTTGTGTGTGAATCTCGAGCATTCTTCCCCATGATGGATGAATGTCAGAGTGTGTTTGATAGAGTCCATGTTTTGAATGTGAGTTCTGTGATGGGGATTGATGGGGTTTTCGATAGTGACTGCGGTAGCGCTTGTCATGATGAGTCTGCGAATCTTGGGTAAAGAGTCCCACCGACTAAATATTGGTCCCAGCACCCGGTCGAGACCTTTCCTTCAGGGTTCGCTGTATTATTTGAACATGTTTGATTGTGTTTCGGTGAATGTTTCGTTGAGGACGTCACTGTCGGTGATTCATAGAGTCTGGTCTCCAGTATATGATCTAAAGATGAGAAATTTTTATTTGAGATGCAATGAAAATGTTTTACATTTTTTTCCATACATTTAAAATTTTCAATACATTTTTTTCATGAATTATTTTTTTATAACTTTCCTTCGCAATATAGATATCTTCTATGTTTATGTTTTGGTAAATTGATAAATTATCGAAAATTTTTTTTTTAAGTTTTGTCACCATATTGATCAGTTCGATAATTATTTTGGTCGACCATCTGAAATGTATGTATTTCTCTTTCAATATCTGAGCACTGAGACAAATTTGTTCAATAGAATTTTCAATAGCATCTTTGATTTGAATAAAATCTTCTTTACCAATCGAATTTGACGTGGACTTGGAATCCAATTTGTAATTGGTCTGAGTAGATTGTTTTGAGGTATTCAAGTAATAACTATCTGAACATCTATCAGAATGCTTCTCTTTGTCAGATTTATAATCTGATTCATTCTCAGATTGGCTAATCTATTTTTAGATTTAACAGAACGGCCACTGCGCCCGATGAGAGATGCGCAAGTCGCTCGAGACATGAGCCCCGCTTCTAAATAACCCTAAACCATTCCCCTTATTTCGATAGTGACACACTTTTCATTCATTTTTCTTTGCGTTTTTTCCCCGATCCACAGGCTTTTCAATAGCTGCCTCAATTACAATCAAACATTTTAAGTATAAGATCAGTAAAAGAAGTTGACAGAAACTATTATTACTATCTCACAATAAATATAGACTTCCGTTTTATAAAAGACAGACAGAGACACTGAGAGACCTGGCCTACAAATGATAAAAAAAACTTCGGAAATCGTTTTCCAGAGCAAATCTGATACGGATAAATCGTGTGCAAAATGGAACTACGACAACGGAAAATAAACACCCAGTACTGTCGGATTCATCGATTTATTTAAATTTTTGTTCTATCTGCAAATAAATTATTTTGATATCAGATAAAAAAAGATTAGAGTCATTTTACTATATTATTTTCTTCGACGTTTCAATTGTGTAACAAATATTTATAATGTTTTTATTATCATATGTTCGATTGGAAGATACAGAAATAATTATCAATAGATTTAAAGATTTAGTACAGAAAAGAATGGTCGCTTGTGTGAATAAATGTAAAATTTTGAAATGAATACACATATTCTAGATTAACGTCTTTATAAGTAACAAGCTCAGGAACTATATTGACTTTTGAGTCTCAATGTACTCAAACATTGAAAAAGTTATAAGAAAACAAGCCAAAGAAAAAATAAATCATAGAAATTCAAGATTCAATAAAATTGAATTTTTAGTTACAATAATGCAAAAAATATTTTAAAGGTTAAAAAAGTAGATTTACTATGAATTTGTTGTTTATGCAATCTAGATTTATTTTTAGAACGCATAAAAATCAAGATAATGTAACCATTATACTGATTGCACAATCATGATTTAATATAGGAATATATTAAATAACAATAGTTTAAACATTATACTGATTATGGTTCCTAGATAAGATTATACTTTTTTCATTTTATGTATTCCTATATTAAATCATGATTACACAAAGTTTTCTAAAAAAGGTATATAAATGCCAGTGTTTCGCTGTTATAACTCGAGCAAGAAATATAAGTTTTTTGAAGGTCAACCTTTCAAACTTTCTAATAAATTGTAAGATGAAAAATGGCTCCAGACTCATATTTATCATATTTTTTTACAAATTAATAACTTAAATAAAAGTCTTTAAAATAATTCGACAAATATATTTGGTGTGGCTAATTAAATTGAATCTATGGTTAAAAAAATTGATTTTTGGAAATCGTGGAATAAAAATGGTCAACCTTAAGTATGTGAAAATTTACATAATTTTTTATCTGCAAATAAATTACTTCTCACCCTAGAGATACACCAACAAATAATTGAACATTAACAAGTACTAAAATTAGATTTTCAAAAATTACTTATAGATTTCATGTTATTAATTAATTGCTTTTCAATGAATCGTAAGCAAAGAATGGATCTGTGTATAAGTACACTTGCCGTTTTTGTAACAGAAAACAATGTAATATATTTTCGTGGAATCTTTATTGACATTTTTTAAGAACATTATGTATGACTGTCGATCGACGGCAAAAACAATAATTAATAACCCTTCTCTGGTATACTTATCATAATTATGGATTATAATTCAATTTTACTTTTAGAACGAGCCGAACAAATATAACAGAGAAATCAATCGAATTTCTCGATTACAGGGTGCGAAGTCAATACTAAATGAGTTATAAAATCGTGAGAATAATTAATAATTATTAATTAAAATCATTTATTAAAATTATATTCATAATTTATCATACTTTTTTTGTAAATCATGATTTTCGATAATTTAATTTCTAATAATGCTTTCAGACTTTTTATTTGGATTAATTTCTTCAATAAACTTAAATTTTTTATAAAATAATTTTTAATTATAATAATTTAATTTTTAGTTTGATTTTTATAAAATAAAAAATACGTCATTTAAATAAATATATTTTTTCTTGATCATATTTTTAGATTTTTTATTGTTACATATATGAATTTGATGATTATATAATCGATTAGGTAAAATTAATCGAAAACTCTTAACAAATTGGTTGAGAGTGCAGTTTGAACATTTTAGAGTCGCGAGACCATATTAACAAAGCTTGACATGACACTCTCCTAATAATTTTTAAAATACTTGCACAGAATTTTGAAAATATTTTTATATGAAAATTACAAAGTAATGATTTTTATTTAAAAATTGTAGAAATAAAATAAAAAATTATATGTAAAAATATGTTTTTATAATTGCGTATTTAAATTGTAAGATAGAAATAATTGTGAATTTATTGAAAATACATGTTATGGCGTCGAAACAGTCAATTTGCATTTCAATTTTATGTTCCTCAACGCACAATTAGCCTTACTAATATTAATTATTTATATTACTAATTTATATTTGTATCACTTTCTATGCAGCTCAGGTATATACCCACTCACTTCTATGAAGACAATATAACATGCATAGTGAAGATACATGTATTTTCCATACTTTAGTGCTTTAGGGTATTCAAATAGGCTTACCATTTACATCTGTCAAAAAAGAATAATAATTGTTAAAAGGAATATGACAAGGCGCATGAGGTTATCGCTAATCATTAGTATCTATCGAAATACTTGTCAAACCACACAAAATGGACCATTTTTAACGTAAATGCTATTTATTTTTATGTATCATCTAATAATCTGACCACATCAGACACTGAAAATATTAACCAGGTCTCAAAAAAAGAATCTTAAAAATCCAGGTCCTACGTACGACAGAACCGGATGAAGTCGATCAATTAAACGACATTTAGGTACCTCACGACGCCGAAATCGGAATCTTTGCAGTTGAATATTTCTTACATGATGAAGCATCAAATTCATTATTAAACACTCATGCTTGCCCATTATTACGGAGATACAAATATCTGACAGTATAATAGCTAAAGGGAATTTGGGTTCAAAATCCATTATTTTATTCGGCAGTTTGCTACATCATTTAGTTGGAACGAAAGACCCTAAATGGAGAACAAAAACTTACCGTTTTAAGAAATATGATCTCAAACAGCTTATAGAGGAAAAATTCAGTATTCCGAATGAAGTTATTCAGGCACCAGATTTTCATAATGAAATATGTAAACATCTTGAATCTCAGCCCGAAAGCGGATCTAGTCTCCATGATTTTGCTGCTTCTGAAAAGGTACAGAAAAACAAGCTCAAGAATGTGTTATGCAGTTCTCTTCCAGACCCACCATCATCGGAATCTGAAAGATGGTTTACCAGTGAAGAGATTGAATTTTTCTTTAATATATTCATTACTTGTTCCGATGTTGCTTATGTGTCTTCTGATAATTATCAAAAGTTAATCCAGGAGACCTTTGCTTCTTCAAATACAATTGGACTGGACAATGACACATTTTTCAATCGTCGTATTATCATCTGTCCTATTAATGTTAATAATTATCATTGGGTTCTTTTTGCTGCTCATCTTCAAACTAATTCATGTTGGTTGTATGATTCTCTCGACAATAATAATGTACCTGAACTGTTTAAAAACTTTATGACTAATCTGAAGACATTCCCATCTCTGAAAGATGTAAAAGATGTTTCAAAAGTTGCAAGTCCCACTGCAAACCAATGGTTATGACTGTGGTCCTGTTATCTGCAGCTTTGCCTTCCATCTGGTTTACTGCCCGGAAAATATTTCCGTTTAAGATGTCCGACGTATTTGTATTGAATATGATCGACTGAATCAGCAAACTAAATTGACAGTGAAAACATTAATTTTTCTTTAGTACATTCATTGGTTTTTCAAAAATTGCTTATATTTCCTCTGGTGTTCCTAAAATTTTATCCAATAATTATCAACAGACTCCTGATTTATCTAGCTGAATTGGGACGGCATAATAAGAGATTTACCGAAAACGCCTTATTATTTGTCCACTTAAAGTTTAAAACCATTGGGTTCCTTTTGTTGCTGATCGTACAAATAATTTCTGTTAGTTGTATGATGCACTGTGCGAGGATTCAATAAGTGCACTTAATGTGCCGAAACTGTCTAATATTTTTCTGTCTAATCTGCTGAAATTGAAAACTCAGAAATCTAATTGCCAACCAACCCCGAAACAATGAAGAAGAAAAGCAATGAAGTCGAAACTATAGAAGCTACAAGAAGGTCCATCAAATGGTATTACAGCACATTGTCCAGATCGCCTTCATGGATGCAGCAATGGCACATGATCGCAAAAGTCTAGAACCTTACCGGGATGAGTTGCGCAAGTGTATATATTTTGCGAATACTCGTTACCAGCGGTTTCTCAATGAGCATATATCCGCGATAAAGTATTCTATAAATACTTTGTGTTTGTAACTATCTTTTGCTGTCAATGTTTTAATATTTGTTTTCTTTACTATTGTATGACATATATATTTAATATAATATTTTCTATACATTTTCTTTATTAATGTTTCGTAGCTTTATCTAATGAACCATTTGGATTATAACAAACGATACCCAGTATTATCAGCAATCAATCTTTGATCATACAATATTATCTAATTTCGATTGCGTTTATAGTACATTAAAAGAAATATTGTTTGTTGATCAAAGGACCGATAATTCCATAGAAAACGATTTAAGACAGTTTTCAAAATTAAATGCAAAGGAAATTGATGATTTACTAAGTGTGAAATAATAACGCCGAAAAATAACCAAAAAAAGAAAGGAAAACGAAACAAACAAGAAATACGAATAATATTTATTAGAAAAGTTAGCATTCGCACGGCCTTTAAGTCAAACCTGATGGGCAAAGGACCTTCCTGAAAAGATTTATAAAAGTCCTTAACACAGAAACGCCTGCAACTCGATGGAGTGTTAGAACAACTAGCCCCGAATGCTTTACTTTAAATGTTATTTTAATACTAATTATAAGGAAGCTCAAGAGGAAGTAATTTCCATATCACCATGCCTTATTATATTTATAAAAATTGTGGTTAATATCTATTATTTGTTCAAATTATTATTTAATGTTCAAATTAATAATTAATAATCAACTAAACAATGTCAAATTATCTTTTAAAAAGACAAATAAATAACTGTAATAAAAATTCGAGCGGTTGACTCACCAATATTTATGTTGGTGATTTATACGCTTGTTGCTTGGTTAAAGAACCTTCTTGAACCTTCTAATCCACAATTGAGGATAAATAATTGATTCAACAATATTCTGTATTGTATTAACATGTCTTTGATTATGATAAGTTTACGATTAGTTGATTTGAACTTATTGTAGTTTTTGTAATTTTGAGTTATTTTTGTTGTCTCTCTGTTTTGTTTTTTAGGGAAATTTATACCTGATCTTACATGGTAATTGTGGATATGAGAGCGGAGCAGCATGGGTGTTGGTGGTTTGTGCCGGAACTGTTTAAAAACTTTATGAATACTCTGAAGACACTCCCATCTCTGAAAGATCCAAAAGATGTTTCAAAAGTTGCAAGTAAAGTCCCACTGCAAAAAAAAGGGAAAATTTAAAAATGAATTTGGAGAAAAGACAAAAGCCAAGAAATTATTACTGTCATTTGCGTTGTGTAGTTGATAAAAGAATTATTAATTTGATGCAAATTAACTTCACGAACTTGTATGAAGTTTTCGGGGTCGAATTGGAGGATAAAGTAAAACAACTGAAAATAATAAAGGACCGAGAGGATCTGAAAGATGATGTTTACTATTATTTTGACAAATATGATGATTTTGAACAAGAAATTAATGAAGAAGAACTAAAACAAGTAAAATGCAGTGAAATAAATAAAGAAATAAACGATTTACTAAGTAAATATTCGAAAGGGAATTTGGGTTCAAAATCAATTATTTTATTCGGCAGTTTGCTACATCATTTAGTTGGAACGAAAGACCCTAAATGGAGAACAAAAACTTACCGTTTTAAGAAATATGATCTCAAACAGCTTATATAGGAAAAATTCAATATTCCGAATGAAGTTATTCAGGCACCAGATTTTCATAATGAAATATGTAAACATCTTGAATCTCAGCCCGAAAGCGGATCTAGTCTCCATGATTTTGCTGCTTCTGAAAAGGTACAGAAAAACAAGCTCAAGAATGTGTTATGCAGTTCTCTTCCAGACCCACCATCATCGGAATCTGAAAGATGGTTTACCAGTGAAGAGATTGAATTTTTCTTTAATATATTCATTACTTGTTCCGATGTTGCTTATGTGTCTTCTGATAATTATCAAAAGTTAATCCAGGAGACCTTTGCTTCTTCAAATACAATTGGACTGGACAATGACACATTTTTCAATCGTCGTATTATCATCTGTCCTATTAATGTTAATAATTATCATTGGGTTCTTTTTGCTGCTCATCTTCAAACTAATTCATGTTGGTTGTATGATTCTCTCGACAATAATAATGTACCTGAACTGTTTAAAAACTTTATGACTAATCTGAAGACATTCCCATCTCTGAAAGATGTAAAAGATGTTTCAAAAGTTGCAAGTCCCACTGCAAACCAATGGTTATGACTGTGGTCCTGTTATCTGCAGCTTTGCCTTCCATCTGGTTTACTGCCCGGAAAATATTTCCGTTTAAGATGTACGATGTATTTGTATTGAATATGATCGACTGAGTTAATGAAATCACTTTTTGAAAAAGGACAATTTTAAATTTTATTTTGGAGAAAAAAGACAAAAGCCAAGAACCAGATAAAAGAGAGACTCCAGGAGATCAAATACATATTGGCAAGGTTGATATGGTAGATCAGCACAAGGGTATTTTTATTTATTATCAATCACATTCTAATAGAACTAATTTAGTAGCAAATGCAGTAAATGATGAAAACAATGATTCTTGTGAAAAACAGCCTCACTCAAGTAAATCGAATCAAGATGAGTTTGACAAACATGTGGCTCTCCTAAAAGGTATTTTTGATTATTTTCAGCCTATTCCAATGTGGTGGCAATCGGTCAAACCAAAGAAGAAATCTTATGTAAAACAAATTAACAAAAAAATTAATAAAAAATACACTCCATTAGAAAAATTAAAGTTTGTTGTGAGCACAATTCGAAATTATTACTGTGATATGAGTTGTTTAGTTGACAAAAGAATTATTAATTTGATGCAAATTAACTTGACGAACTTGTACGAATTTTTAGGTGTCACATTGGAAGATAAAGTAAAACAACTGAAAATAATAAAAGACCGAAATGATCTGAATTGTGATGTTTACTATTATTTTGACAAATATGTTGATTTTGAACAAGAAATTAATGAAGAAGAACTAAAACAAGTAAATTGCAGTGAAATAAATAACGAAATAAACGATTTACTAAGTAAATATTCGGAAGGGAAAGTAAACAATTCAGATTCAAAATCCATTATTTTATTCAGAAGTTTGCTATATCATTTAGTTGGAACGAAAGACTCTAAATGGACAACAAAAACTTCACGTTTTAAGAAATATGATCTCAAACAGCTTATAGAGGAAAAATTCAGTATTCCGAATGAAGTTATTCAGGCACCAGATTTTCATAATGAAATATGTAAACATCTTAAATCTCAGCCCGAAAGCAGATCTAGTCTCCATGATTTTGCTGCTTCTGAAAAGGAACAGAAAAAAACCTCAAGAATGTGTTATGCAGTTCTCTTCCAGACCCACCATCATCAGAATCTAAAAGATGGTTTACCAGTGAAGAGATTGAATTTTTCTTTAATATATTCATTACTTGTAATAATAAAAAATAATAATAATAATTTTATTACTAGTTATTTGATATTACTGCAAATTAAAATCTAAATATTTATTATTTATAAGTTAAAAATTTAAATATCTGTTATCTATAAGTTTAAGAGATTTTTGCAGTATTATTGTAGGCTTAAACCTACACTTCTAAATCAGCATTCCATAACTAAATACCACATGCGCCACGCATTTTTCTTTTCCTATAAAAAAGCTAACCTAGAAAGATTTTTTGAGAAATTTATTTTATAAATTTAGGTAAACCTTTTTTTAATATATAGGAGAAATTTATTTTATAAATTTAGCTACTGTTTCCCTCATCAAGAAGAAAAGTTTATATAACTAAGAAGTTTAATTATTGAATTATTTACCCGAAAAGTTTCATTATCGGAGAAATTCGTTTATCGAAGAATAATTTGCCAAAAAGTTTATATTTTCGAAGAAGCTCTGTTAGCGAAAACTTTAGGTTATCGAGTTTTTCCATTAAGGAGATTTTGCTTTGTTGGAGAAGTTTATAATCTGTTGGTGAGCAGTAATTTTAGCTTTTATTAAATTATTATATTTAAATTTTAATATTCCTAAAATCTATTATCAATAATATATTTTATAAAATTAAAATATTAATCGATATTTATTTATAAAATCCCCATTAGTGGCCGGCAAACGAAGTTTTGTGTTCACTCCTAAAATCAATAACAAGACACACGTAGGATATTTTTATTTGCTTAAATTTGTAAAGAAACTGATATTTGTAATTATTGTTATACCATTAAAACGTAAAAAAAATATAATCATTTGGATAAATTCAATTTGAATTGTTATTTAATAATTTACGTTGAAATATTACTTAAGTTGCTTTCAACTAATAAGGTAAATTAAGACACTATTTCATAAAATCAGAAGGTATAATTTAAAACTTAAATTGCATCTTCATTGTTAAACTCAAACGGGTAAACGGTATAATTGCAAATCAACCTCAGAGTCTTAACAAAATAATCGGAATATTTTTACTTAAAGATAATTTCTTCGATATTCTTGATATTTTAGTTTTCTTGAAAATGTTTATCGTATCATTCATTTTACTTTAATTTAAATTCGAACACATATTGTAACAAAATATTCGTTTAAGGATCACAAAGTATTTATTAATGATGACATTACGGTTCACAACATACGGTTCTTAACATTATTAAATGGTATTCATCCTAATATTAAAATTAAACATATATTTCTTGGGACCTGACGATGATGGTTCTACTGTCGAAATTATTTGTTTTAAAAAATCAAAATTTATTTTACAAATGTTGTGTTTTGGTTTATAATGTCCAATAAATTTTATAAAAATATAGTAACAATATTTATTGTGAGAACTTACAGTTTAGGCGAATACTTAAAAAAACTAATTTAATCATGATTTTCATTCATTTTTTTTTCACAGTTCGATAAAGAAATTTGTTAGTGATCACACGATGAGGGTTTTCTGACATTTGAAGCGTTATATGTAATATCTGTGGATTCTACAATGATCGTTTAAACAATACTCTCTACAACGTTTTTAGTGTTTTTAAGATGTGACGAATACAAAATTAGTACTGCACTATGTGAGTAATAGAAAAAGACCCGTCATATATGCCGGGTGAGCATAAAACAAATTCATTCTTATAGTGAGCGATGTTTCGCATAACGATAGTTTTCTAATGACATTTCATTTTTGTATATGAAAAAAATTGTTTCGCTTAACAAGTAACTAGTGTAACGAGTAAGGTTCTGGAACGAATTATGCTTGTTAAGTGTGGTTCCACTGTAACTGATTTAATCTCGATTTGATGTATTTCTCATGATGCCATGCAGCGACAATTTGACACAAGAATTAGCGACAAATGACCCAAAACCGTATAAACATTATAAAACATCAAGATTTTAAAATTCTGTGCAATCGGATTAAGTATTTTCTGACATGTGAAGCGCTAATTATAATGTCTCTGTATTCTACACTAATCGTTTAAACAATATTCTACAATTTTATTGTTTTGAAGATGTAATGAATACAAAATCAGTACTGCACTATGTAAGTACTTTTTTAATATTCATCTTTTTGGATTTTGACGGTCAATCCGTCTAAATTAATAAACTTGTAAAAAAAAATTTAATTAGATTTAATTGTTTTGATTTCCTTAATTATTGAATTTTACGGAAGCTCAAACAAAAAAGGAGTATATGTGGTTGATACTTAAAATAGATTTGTATATTTTGAAATATGATGTTTGAATTTTTATTTATTCAATTATTCCTATATACGCCTACCTTTTAACTGAAAACACATAAGTTAATTACCCAAAGTATCAAAGTTGAAATGCTCTACACAAAATATCCAAGTTTGACGCTTTAAATAAAACATTGAACTTGGTTCACCTTCGTACTTCTACGTATGTCGACTACCTGGTATTTCTGGTATCAATAAAGGGTTTTAAAAACAACACAAATTCAATTCCTTGATGTTGCTAGTGTGTGGAATCATTCAAATTTCGTTCTGGGTTAAATTTACTTGCAGCATGCAGTTTGTTCGAAAGGATGATGAGATCGATCATTTGCACAGTCAACCAGAGGCAGTATTTACAGATAGACACTTGAATCGATAAATATTTAGAAAGAGAGCAATTCATGTTAATTGAATTCTTCCTATACCAAAGACTTCATTGAACGTGACCAGACTAAATGTTTAAAGAAAGACTAGTTTTAAATTTTATGAAGCAAATAAAACAATTTAGATTAATTCGTGAATAATTTTCTAACAATTTCTAAACTTCATGCAATCAATGTGAAAAAACTTCAAAAAAAACTTCAATTTTTGTACTTAAAGTCTACACTAAAGACTTAGTTTTTAAATCGAAATTATTCATTCACCAAGATTCTAAAAAACAAAAACAAGTAAATTGCAGTGATATAAATAACGAAATAAACGATTTGATAAGTAAACATTCGGATTCAAAATCCATTATTTTATTTGGAAGTTTGCTACATCATTTAGTTGGAACAAAAGACCCTAAATCAAGGGTCTCCAACGGGGTCGATATAGAGTTTGGAGAAAAAAGACAAAAACCAAGAACCAGATAAAACAGAGACTCCAAGGGAAATCAAATACCTATTGGCAAGGTTGATTTTGGAGATCCGCACAAGGGTATTTTTATTTATTATCAATCACATTCTAATAGAACTAATTTAGTAGCAAATTCAGTAAATTATGAAAACATAGAACCCCGTGAAAAACAGCCTCAGTCAAGTAAATCGAATCAATAAGAGTTTGATAAACATGTGGCTCTCCTAAAAGGTATTTTCTATATTTTCCGCCTGTTCCAATGTGGTGGCAATCGGTTAAACCAAAGATGAAATCTTATGTAAAAAAATTAACAAAAATTCTAATAAAGAATACACTCCATTAGAAAAATTAAAGTTTGTTGTGAGCACAATTCGAAATTATTACTGTCATTTGCGTTGTGTAGTTGACAAAAGAATTATTAATTTGATGCAAATTAACTTGACGAACTTGTATGAAGTTTTCGGGGTCGAATTGGAGGATAAAGTAAAACAACTTTACTTATTAACAACTTTTATCAGTGGATATTGGAGGAACATCAATATTGCTACAAAGTATCCCAAGCTCAGGGCTGCAGCTGAGCCTTTCTTACTTTCATTCCCAACGTCGTATATGGTTGAAGCTGGTTTTAGCCATGCTAACGCAATTTTGACAAAACAGAGGAATAGATTAAACCTGGAAAACCGTGGTGATGTAAGACTCACTAATTTTCGCCCTAATATCAATAGTCTTGCCGCTGCTCATCAACCACAACCATCTCATTAATGTAATTATTATAAAAAATAAATATTTAGGTCATAAAGGGGTCGACGAGTTAAAAAGGGTGGGGACCCCTGATCTAGAACGAGAGCTATCACATCAGCACAAATATTTTAGCGGCGGATCTCTTCGATTTCCTTGTCAATAAGCATAACATGTTAGAAATTATGACAGCAAATTATTAGAGCAATTCAGAGCCAAAATACCCTGTGGTGTGTTGGGGATTGTAATTATTTTGATTTTATTTATTATTTTGACTTTATTCATTGCTGATTGTTTTTAATTTATTTATTGCTTTTATTTATCTGTCTACAATAAATAATACGAAGTTGTTATTTATTATAAATTAAAATAAAATATTATAATTACTATAAGTTAATAATTTTAATATTATATTTAAGTTAAGTGGCGTTTAAACCTACATAAGCCAACGAAGCTATCTTACATCAATCAACGTAAAGATTGAAGACATCCCACTTCAACCAACATAGTTTTAAATTAGTATAAAGACATAAAAAATCATAAATTCGAAAAAGTTTAAAATAAATTTCAAGAAGGAAAATTTATCCGAGAAGTTCTATTACAGAAATGAGAAGATTTTATTGCGTTTGGAAAGAAGATTTTTTTTACTGTTGGAGACAAATTGAGAATCGCATCTTTGTTTTGGAGATCACCAAAATTATATAAGTCATTTTAAGAAGAATTGTCGTTCTATTGAAGAAGAGCTGAATTTGTTTTCTTGTTGAGGAAGATTTGTCGAAATTAAATCGATTCATTACCGAAAAGAATCGTATTTTTGTTGGGGGGATTACCGAGTTATATAAAGTCATTGTCGAAAAGAATTGTTATTTTATTGAAGAGGAGCTGAATTGATCATTATTGTTGGAGAAAGTATTATAGCAAGGATAAGTTATCTGATCGGTGAGACAATTAGAATATCCTTTTAAATTCATATTATTAAATTTAATATTTTAATATCAACAATCTATACTATACGTATTTATTTCTTAAAATAATAATCTTTATTACCTCTGAAATCATCTATTAGTGGTCTGCAGTCTATGTACTGTGACCACTTCTAAAATCAAGCATCACACACTAGGGAAACACATTTCATTGTAATAAATTCATTATCTGTACTATTGTATATATAAATAAAAGTCTTATTAAAGGAAATTTGCGTTGTCATTTGATTTATAATCATTTTAATAAATATTAATTTAATATTTATATTCTAAATCTTGATAACTTTTGCTTGACTCAAATATTAATATTAACCTTGCTCTATCGGAAGGTCTAATTAGCTTTATTATATCTTCCTTTTCTGATATATTTCTACGGAGGTTGAAAGTATTATCAAACCCCTCTCGAGACGTATCAGGTGAATAATATTTCTTATTTACAATTTATTATCACTTTATTTTTTACGTGGAAATTCGAAGGATGTTTTTTACAACAATTAACATCATAAATGTTTATCGATTGTTGGAGAATGCATTGCTTCGACATATAATTTGACATAACTGTCTTAGTGAGAAAAAACGTTGTTTTAATAATTATTTGATTATGTATTTGCTTGTCACATTTTTGAATTATTTAATAAAATAGTGAAAATAATTAATAAATTCTTTAATATTAACAGAAAAATTCAAATTAATTTAAAAAAAAATCATATTAATTCAGAAAAATTCAAATTAATTCAGAAAAATTCAAATTAATTCAGAAAAATTCAAATTAATTTTAAAAAATTCAATTTAATTCAGAAAAATTCAAATTAATTTAAAAAATTCAAATTAATTCATAAAAATTACAATTTAATTCAGAAAAATTCAAATTAATTCACAAAAATATATTTAATTAAATTATTAAATTTTTAATATTAAATAAATAAATTAATTTTTCAATTGTAATTGTTCCTTATGTTATTTTTTCTGCGCGATGATGGAATTTGGTCCGAACTGATCGCGAGTGCAGCGGACGCTCCACAAGTGGAACGGTCGGCCAGGCGACCGGTTAAACCGATTTTTACATCGTTTACTGGACTCAATCAATAATAATAAATAGTAATGAAGACAATACTCAATCAACCATACCGAGACCGACGCGCACAGAGTAACTATTTCCACAGCGCTCCCAACTCTCTGCGTGGGTTACAGGATAACATTACACAAGACAAAATCACAAGAACAGTGAATCAATAGAAATAGTTGAGAACTAATTTGAATTTTAAAAACTTTTTTCTTTAATTAAAATTAAAAATTTTAAATTAAATTAAAATAATTAAAAATTAATTTAGAAAAATTCAAATTAATTTTAAAAAATTCAAATTAATTCAGAAAAATTCAAATTAATTCATAAAAATCTCAATTTAATTCAGAAAAATTCAAATTAATTTTAAAAAATTCAAATTAATTCATAAAAATTACAATTTATTTCAGAAAAATTCAAATTAATTCAGAAAAATTTAAATTAATTCAGAAAAATTCAATTTATTTTAGACAAAATCAAATTAATTAAAAAAAATTCAAATAAATTCATAAAAATTTCAATTTTTTCAGAAAAATTCAATTTAATTCAGAAAAATTCAATTTAATTCAGAAAAATTCTTATTAATTTTAAAAATTCAAATTAATTCATAAAAATTACAATTTAATTCAGAAAAATTCAAATTAATTCACAAAAATTCAAATTAATTCAGAAAAATTTAAATTAATTCAGAAAAATTCAAATTAATTCACAAAAATTCAAATTAATTCAGAAAAATTTAAATTAATTCAGAAAAATTCAAATTAATTCACAAAAATATATTTAATTAAATTATTAAATTTTTAATATTAAATAAATAAATTAATTTTTCAATTGTAATTGTTCCTTATGTTATTTTTTCTGTTATCTTCTTCGGTAAACAATCGTGCTACTGGCATTTTTATATTACCGACACTGTTTCCGCTAGTTTCGATTCGGATAACACATATTCCTTGATAGAATTCAACGAGAACATGTGGCGTCCAGGCGTTAGATCGAGCTGCAAGATCGCCAGTTAGTAAATCGGGAATCAGTCCATGTCTAACGACTGCAGCGTACATCAGAATAATTGGTCTTACGTCCTTTATGATGTTGACGATCAATAACAGCTTTTAAATGAAGAGAAAAACGATTAGAGGTATAAATTTAGAATTGTCGTTTGAAGAGTAACTTTCAAGTTCACGATCGATAAAGAAAATTATTGATACATATTTTTACACGGGCGAAATTCCGCCACAAAAACTTTCCATTGATATCATAATAGAATAGTGAAACTGAAATTACTACGCAATTTTAACATTCCATCTTTCTTAGGAACGCTCTCAGATTTCCATTTTAATTTGTCGATCACTCGGTGTTCAGCAACAGCTTAAAATGTATGTATTTTGATTCCCGTGTTGCTGTGAACAAATCATCACCACAGAAAACAATTTCAATTACAACCATAAATATATGACACTAACAAAATAATCCATAAAATAAATAATTATAAAATTCTATTTTTGATTTTTTTATAATTATTTATTTTTGGTATTAAAAAAATAAATATAATTTTCTTCAATATTTTTTTCAGTAAACATTTTATATTTTTTAAAATAATTTGTAGTAAATATTTTAATTGTTTTTAATAATTTTTGGAAAATATTTTATATTTTTTTAAATAATTTTTTAATTGTTTTAGTAAATATTTTATATTTTTTCAATAATTTTTAAAATTGTTTTTAGTAAATATTTTATTTTTTTTCAATAAATTTTAAATAATTTTTAGTAAATATTTTATATTTTTTTAAAATTATTTTTAGTAAATATTTTATTTTTTAAACAATTTTTTAATTGTTTTTAGTACATATTCTATAATTTTTTAAATATATTTTATTTTTTCTTATTAATTTTTAAATTATTTTAGTACTTATTTTATGATTTTTTAAATAATTTTTAGTAATTATTTTATGATTTATATTTTTTAATAATTTGTAATAAATATCTTATATTTTTATTAAATTATTTTTAGTAAATATTTTAATTGTTTTTAATAATTTTTGGAAAATATTTTATATTTTTTGAAATATTTTTAGTATATATTTTAATTTTTTTATTAATTTTTTAAATTACTTTTAGTAATTATTTTAAGATTTTTTAAATATTTTTAAATTGTTTTATGATTTATATTTCTTTTAATATTTTTTAATAAATATTTTACATTTTATAAAATTATTTTCAGTAAATATTTTATATTTTTTAAGTAATTTTTTATTTTTTGTGATATTTATTAAAAAATTTTATTAAATTATTTTATTTTAATTCTGAAAAATTATTTTTAATTTTTAAATTTTATTGGTAACAATTCCATACGAGCCCCCACAATTTTTTTAAAAAATGACAGTTTACCTAATTTGGAACATTTTTTCCTTCTGGGAGCTTCTTGCCATTTTGCTTCCTTCCTGAGATATTAGCGTCTAAAAAAAATATTTAAAAATATTTAAGCATTATTAAAACAAATGATTTTTAAATTAATTAATTTGATTATTTAAATTAAAAATTAAATTATTTAATTTATAAATGAATTAATTTTATTATTATTATTTTCTAATAAAATTAATTCATTTATAAATTAAATAATTTAATATTTAATTTAAATAATCAAATTAATTAATTTAAAAATCATTTGTTTTAATAATGCTTAAATATTTGTTACAATTTCAAATATTTTATGTAATATGGCCCATATTACATAATGGCCCACTGTTATATTTAAAAAATCACTTTAAAAAAAGTTTGAGGGGGCTCGCATGGAAGTGTTACCCAATTAAAAAATATTTTGAAAATACCCGCTGTCATCGCACGTCAACTTATCCAGCAACTTCATGCAGTTATCGTCGCTGGGATCGCTGGCGCCACCGTCACCGCCGTGTCGCGCTAGATCCTCTGTCAACCATCAGTCACTCTCTCTCCATCTCTCGCACAACAAAAACCAACCGATTTCCCCCTTCAACCGACACTCGCTCGAATGTCACTCGTCATTATTCATTATTCATTCATTTATCCAACCGCAACGAAATCAAACACAAAATCCAAATCAACAATCGACAATCCAATTTCTCTCACAACAAAACACAAAAATTTCGATTATTCAAACAAAAATTACTCTAATACTCACAAAATTCATCAAAAAATCGTAATATTTTTCCAATTATTTCAAGCTCCATTTTACACAAAGATTATTGCGCCTTTAATTACAATTATTTACATTAATAAAACAAATCTTTATTTAAGTTCCAGTTGGACGATGTTGTTTTCGTTTTGACTTTTTCCTTTTCATTGTCGTTTGTCATTTGAAAAGGATTTTCATTTTAATTTTGTGCTTTGTTTTTTTGCTTTTTGTCTTTTAAAATTGTTTTTGATATTTAATTTTTCTCTTTAGTAATTAAAATTGTAAATTTATCTTAAAGAATTTTTGTCATAAATTTAAAATCATCGATTTGAAAATTGAATTGCACTTGCAATAAATATTTTACTTGTAATTAAATTTATTTATAGTAAAAAAATAAAATCAAGTAAATTATTGCATGTTAAATAAGAAATTAGTGTTTAATTATTTTTTATTTCTTTATTTTATTATTAGCTGATTCACTTTGTTTTTGTTGATTTATTTTATTAGTTGCTGTTTATTTTTGTCGCAAGTTTTTTTTATTTTATTCCCTCTTATTATCGGTAGCCATTAATTATAAACTTCTTTTCCTAAAAATAAAATAATTCACAAAAAAATCGGTATTATTTTATTACTGATAAATTTAAAAAGCAGTGGTAAAAGATGATTTGAAACTAGACAAAGGAAAGACTGAGAGACTTAATTGCGGTTACACTATAACTGTTCCTTATTCTGAAGATTTAAAAAAATCAAATCTTTTATTCGAAGACAAATTAATATTATGAATTTGAGTTTAAAATTGTATCTAAACCATATAAAATTCAATGCGCAATTGAACAAACGCAACGAATCTGTGAATTTTATCCCCTAAGTTTATCTATCCCCGCGATAACTTGTCGAAAAAAATTAAGTCGCATGTAAAATATTTTTGTAATTAATACACATAACAGCAGTTCATTCATTTAAACAAACTCATTATTGATTTATATCATAATTACGTAAAAAAGGTCATAATTTCAGTATAAAAACGAATAATTTCTATATATTAGCGAATAAGAGTTTTTAAATCTCTATTCTCACAATTATACAGTTCACAAACAACTAATTGTGATGTGAGATAATTATTTGAAATCGAATGTTTCATTTGATTATATTTTTAACAAATTGCAACTTTAACTATTAATAAAATCATTTATTATTATTGAAATTTCGCAAATATTCAATTATACGATTGGTATTTTCCTTCAAACTTTTACTTTCGTCGGTTGTCTCTTCGAGATTCTCTGAGAAAAAGTTAAATTCTCGAATTGTCTTTTTCCATATTTTATAATTTTCATATGCATTAGTACATATTTCTTTAAATTCAGTCCACTTATCATAAACTTTTTTACAGTAGCTAATACAGAAGTATTCAAAGTCACATATTTCCGATACATGGCTGAGTATATATTTATTAAGATTTAAGTATAAAAGAATTTCACTTTCATATGAATACATCTCCTTTTGGTATTTAGAAGGGAAATGATGGATATTAGTTTCAATAGAAGCAAAACTTCTTTCATAATCCAGTCTCAAAATAGTATTCTCATAAAAACATTCTTCAAAGAACCTACTGAAACTTGTCGAATTGAGACGAAGAAATTCTGTTTGATTCTTTTGACTCACTAATGATAGATTATCGTTAATGAAAGAAATTATTTTGAGAATATTTTGTTGAAATGTACAAATGGTCTGTCTTGCATGGTTTATAATTGTATCTCTTCCTTCGAAAAATCGGAAAAGATAACTATCAGATTCCTTTCTATGAAACGGACAGTCATAGTTGTCCGTTTTGATTAACTCTTTGCAACCATTACAAATTTTATGGTCACAAATATCGAATGTATGAAGGAGTTCTTCTTTGACTTGACAGCAAATCATACAGCGTTTGCAACTTTCGACAATTAATGTCGGTACATATTTTAAAACAGTATTTAAGTACTCGTTTTTGAATAATAAAATACAATCAGAAATAATCGCATCATATTTGAAAAATAAAAACTCACATCTTTCAAATGCAATTTTAAGATACATTTTGTTGCATTTTCCATCTTCGAGACTTATTTGACTGTTGTCGATGAACCCTAGAAACGATTCCTCAATTCTTTTGATGAGAAAATTAAAATCGAATAATATAAAAAGGGGTCCCAGTAACGAAGAAGTCTCCTCGTAGAACTGGGAAAAGAAATTATTGTTTTCTTTTATCATTAATTTTTTTATATGATTTAACATTTTATTCCAATCGATATAATGGCTGTGAATTCCTTCTTCATTTTCGACAAAACCAATTTTATATTTTTTATGAATTTCTTTGACTGAATTCAGAAATCGACGGACCTCATCGGTTAAATCGACCGTATCGTCATGTAGAAATAACTGAAAATCGTCCTTATTCATGGATGAAAATGCGACACGTAATTCCTGTCGGATAAAAGATATCTGATTGAAACAATCAATAAAATGAATATATGAATTTGCAATAAATTTTGCAAGATCTGATAAAAGAACATCTTTGTTGGCTAAGTAAGCGTGTGAGATAAAGTTATTGAAGGAAAGAGTGTAGGTGCGGTCTTTCAAAAGATTATTAATTTTTATATTATTCAGTTTGCTGCGTTCCAAAGGACAAGAACGATGTTCCATGGACCACTTCTGTAGGCAGCTGCGGCAAAAGATGTGCTTACACGAGTCAATTGTTGCTGTTTCTTCAATTGCTTTCATCGGATGCAAACAAATTAAGCAGTCATCGTCTTCGTTCATCATTTTGAATTTTTACTTGAAATATTATGTAAAATAATTATATTAATTAAAGTTTTTTTAAAACAAAATTTGTTTCAAATACAAAATACAATTTTTTTGCGATTTGTTTGTGATTTGCAAGCTAATCTGGTATATAAATTTAATTGTCACGGGTGTCAAAACTCGTACATCGGAGAGACAAATCGTCATCTCAAAACCCGGATTAGCGAGCACTCGCA